>JAQGAO010001470.1:0-24255 GCA_034697705.1 Ommatoiulus sabulosus
TGAATTTTCCCGCGCTTTTCGTTGTCATGGTAACGACGCCAACAAGATCCGTGCGCCGGAGCGTCGTTCAAAAACTGGTTTTCGTCCTCGACACCAGACGGAGCGGCGATCGGATTTGCACTTGATTTGCACTCGAGAGCAAGGGTTCGGTACAAAATGGTGGATCTTGTGCTGCTTTCGCTTCGCCTTCGAAGGATAATTTCCTGCTTTCAACTGATAATTTAACCGTTGTTTCTCAAAGTAAGTTTGAACTTGCTCTTTGTCGATAACTTGTTTTTGCCCGCGTTAGATAATATCCACTCTTGGCCTGATTTTTTCGTCGTATCATTATTTTAACCTTGCCAATGACATGAACAGCTGTACGTCCTAAGCCTAAAAATCGATTTCTTTATTTTTCCCTCGTTCCATTATTTTTTAAACTCTTCCCTCCCTCAAATGTTAAATCTTGCTTTTGTTTCGGTGATTTCTCGTTCGGGGAAATGGCTTTACTGATGAGTCATACAGTGAAGGATAAAACAAATGAAACGCTTTTTTGTTTCCTTCACAAAATACGGTTGCGGAAGTTATTAATATTCAGTACGTTTTTATTAGTGTCGAATTTTAACTTCAGTTTTCCGAAAAATGTAATGGCTTTAAAGATCGAAATCCAATATTTTGAAGCTGAATGAGTCATCTGTGGATGGCAGTGCAGACAGCTCAGGTGTACTTTACGTTTTTAGAGGCAGTATCATTTACACAGGTTGCGCCCAGCTTGAACTATGTAAATATGTTGATCGTATTTTTCTTGACAGCTTTCTGTCATTACTGCGAATATAGAAAAGGAAAAATCTGTAGATTGGATCTTGACAAAGAATATTTCTTCTATTCCTGGAAACGTTTGAATGTAGTCAAAAGATTTGTCCTAATTAACCTATGGCGCCACCAGCATGACTAATAATGCCACCATTTATGGATGACCCCAGCAGTAAATGCGGTCATTAAAGGTGTATCCTTGTAACCCTTCAAGAACTAAGAAACTGGCAATAGACTGCAAAAGGGTGGCACTTAATCGGAGAAAATAAATTCATTGTAAACTACTTAAGAAAGTACGTTGAGATTGTAAACTACCAGAGCATGCGTGCAATGTTCTTTTTGTCTTGCTCCAAGTAAAATCTACATTTGCAAAGCAACGATTGAAGCAAGGTTTTATTTCTTTTTTAAGTTTATGATGTTGAAGGTGGGACAATTATGCAGGAACAATGCACTTGTGTCAAACAAAGGAGAGTTTTTTGAGTGCCAGCGATTGTTTTAGATATTCATTGAACGTCAGAAATATATCACTCCTAGATACGTAATAACTTAGTCACTATTGTTATCGACGATTTTTCCAATCGATGCTGTGTAAAACAAGATAGAAACTCCTATTTTGCACATGCATTGCTAAAAATTATGTTAGGGATACATTAGGATTCGCAAAGTCGACAGGCTGCTTGATTTAAAATTTTCATTCAAGGTTATTGCCGTTAACCATGACTGCCAAAGTGTGATTTCAAAGCATCTGTTTGAGTAGAGGGACTCGTAATAGACTATTACAGTAATTTTTCTTAATAGATGGTGCAGAAAATCGCCAGGATTTTACCCATAGGTCAAATTAATTTCTGTAGAAAATAATAAAATTACCAGACCAGATTTTAGCAATGTAAAGAACATTTTTTGCATGATTCACCTACCTAACATCCATTTTTGCAACATTTTAATTTATTTAGTTTTTTAGTCACAATTTTGCATTCTTTGAGAAAAATTAATGTAAGATTCTATGTCCAAAAATACCAATAATGCGATTTCCGTTATTTCCAAGTTAATTTCATTTTTTAAAAATAAAAGGGTAAATTGGAAAATGTATAAACATTTAATAACCTATGGTAAGTTGTACTTCAAGGGTAAAAAAGTCTTGACATTGTAATCCTTCCTTCAGATGAAAGTACATGTCGGCCTATGTTATAATTTTTAGCATTGTTAGCATGAAGTTGTAGATCGCCCTAATGGATTTTGATGACGTTACTTGTTGCTTAATCAAACTTAGAATTTGAGGTAGGATTGACAGTTGTGCATGTCGAAGCGTTCGCACTATGTATCATTACTCATTGCTGGAAAAATCAATTGTTACTTTCCAAATTGCTCAATTACTATTTTCTAAATTGCATGGACAAGCGATTGTGACTTCGCCCACGCCTTATTTTGCTAGTTTCCTAGTGATGATTAGGATGCAGCGTTGAAATTCTTATACAGTATCGACTCATGATTATTTGGGCCACGGATTAACCAGGACGTGTATTAACTTAGCCAAGCCAGCCAAGTGGAAAAAAAATATTACACCTTGTACATCATTATTCAAAATAATGATTTTTAATAAACTTTTCAACAGTACAGTTGGCCACTTGTAGAATATCATCTCATTACTTGTGAGCGTGTAATTGATTTGTTTGCTAAAGACAAAATTTGCACCAAAATAAAAATGAGACATCAGTGTGAAAACATACATGTAGATAAGCTACCCATGATTGATTTCTTGTAAAATTAACAAATCTACGAAATATTTTATTTCACGGAACGCACTATAGGTGGCACTACATTATACAAGGCGAAATCTGGAAAATGCGCGACATTTTGCATTGAAAGATCAAGGAAAAAAATTGTAATTGTTTTTATTTCCGAATTTCTAATTGTGGCAAATTGATACGGTTTATTCAAGAAAATCGTATGGTTTTTAACTCGTGTTAACAGATCATTTAAATCTTGCAAAATTATTTTTGGATTCGATATCTGCTGATTATTTGATAAAATTGAAGCATGAGTTGAATGGGGTAGGCCTATGATGCGATCTACTGATTAATACCCACATTGCTAAACTTTTTGACAGACACTTTCATTTTAAATTAAAATAGTGATTATAGCCTCAAGATTCATGTACGACTCATCCCCCTTATGCTATTTGGTTTTTAAAAAGTTTTGAATTCTCCATTTTTTTTTAAATATATGTATTTAAAAAAGGGAAATGGGGAGGAATTCGAAATTAAAGGTGCAAAAATTTCGCCATGCATTAATTTTTAACTCAAATTAAAAAACGTAACTTTAAGAGGCGCCAACTAAGGATCAATATGTGCTGCGGGTGAAAATGAAGTTTAAAATTAATATGCAAGGAATTTTAAAATATAAAATTCCCAAAATAAAATTAAAAAGATTATCGAAAACACTTCTAAAACCTTCGAAAAAATGTCCATGGAAAGTCGATCACTAGGACACTATTGAATCTTGTTTTTAAATTTGTGTGTGTGCTGTGTTATGGTTATAGAGTTTAATTTTTGGCGTGCGAACCTTGCACCAAATTGACTGGGGTTAGTGAAGTGATATTGCATGTTTTGCCAGGTAATCAAATCTGCAATAACCGAGCTATTTATCTCGCGAATCGGCGTTTAATTTTGTGCGGAGTTGGCTGTTATTGGAACGACCGGACGATACGCCATATCTCAAAGATCAGTCAGATGTTTTGCCCAATACTAATAAATTTATTCCGTGATTTTGGTAATCTTTTATTAATCTCTGGGGGCAAAGGAGCTTATCTTCCCAAGACTTTGCTTCTGTTGTGGGCTCAGGCCTATCATGATCAAATCCATTTCAGGATCAACTCTATTTTCTGAAATCTATTTTGTAATCACGAGCTTTTCCCACCTAGCCGTGATCCAGGTTTCTAATCGCAGCGCCATTCTCTTATCAACAAACAACCTTTTCCATTTCTGTCACGTGCGCCACGCTAACACATTCGCAATCACAGGTGCAATTTTAATACCCTGTATGCCCTGTCAGGCGTCATGCGCATGTAATCCTGTAGCCCGATTTAAGGATGCCAAAACCTGATTCTAACCCCATTGACGTTCTCGCTTCGAAGTAAGTCATTGTCTAATTTTTGACTCTCTTTTAGCTTTTACAGGGGGGGACTCCATCGATTTTGGGAAGACCAGGACCTAACCGGGTCCCTCGTCCTCCCGGAGAATTTCCTCTTATCCCATACCCTCCTCAACCCATCTCACCCGAGCGTTCAATGTATTCTCTCGAAAAGATGGTCGATTTCGTTGGTTCTTCCCCGCTGAGTCTTTTCATGCCCGCGTACATCCAACGAAGACTCCTGTCCTTCGGCATCATGAGCATCTACAACGGTTCGTGCCCCACCAACTGCTCCGGACACGGCGAATGCAACAAGGGCATCTGCGTTTGCGAGGTGAGACCAACGTCCCAATTGGAATGACTTCCATCGTTAGACATGCGTGGTTTTATCCTAATCTTCTTTTTTAAACTTTCCTTCAGGTGCAGTTCGATGGAGACAACTGCATGGAGCCAAACATCCCGTACTTCGTGGCATTTGCAACCATTTTTTATGCAATTGCAGCGGTTTCATTCATTCAGCTGGTAAGGACAGGTTTTTCTCATGATCCGTAGTGAACTACTTGTCTTGCGAATGTTTTTAAATTCATTTCTGTTCAAGATCACACCATGTTTGCCTTATCTTGGTTTTCTTTGAGTGTTTAGGTTGGGGTAGTGAAATTAAAACTATTAAACGTGATTTTTTTCCTAAACGTCTGAGTAGAATTTAATCTGAACCCTGTGATCAAAAGCTGCTAGAAGCAGTTAATTTCTATTGTGAACTTGGTTTAGCTCCTATATTCTCAATTGAAAGGAATGTTTTTCTTTGCTGTAGATTTTGTGCATCCGCTCGGAATTCATTAAGATGAAAAACCCTTGCATCACAACTTCACTGCGAGTGACCACCCAAAAGGCCATCTATTTGGTTGTGTGCTTGGCGTCCATCATCAGGGGAGTGTACTTCTCGTACCAGGTCAGAAATCATTCTATTTTGTTAATTGATATGACTTAAATTTTTACATAACTATGAATAGGCTATGCATACGGTAAACTGCCAACAGCTCACTGGATAATTTACATTCTGGTAAATCCACCTCTGGATTATTGTGAGCCTTCTGTAATATAGTGTGTCCACTTAGTCTGAACCATTTACATATTAAAAGTCACATCGTTTCAAGTCTACTCCTTCCCTGAGAATTTTTCCTAAATCTACAAGAGATTCAGATTTATTTAAGAAACAATGGAGTAGGCTATTAATCAGGAGTTTGCATAATGCAGTGTGCCACCATGTGTCTGTGCAATTTACATGCTAAAAATCACGGACAAACAGGGATATCCCGTATTTTTAGTTGTAAGTTATGCGTCTTCAACCTCCTCCACACAGAGCTTTTTTCCAGAATCTACGAGAGGATTGATTTTTCTTAAGTTTTAATTCATTTTACGAATAAATACAGAACTGCGAACATTGTGCCACATTTTTATATTTTTTACTGAATGATAAGATGCACTATTATTAAGAGGATTTTCCAGTTCCCCATTCCCCAGGGAATTTTTGAAAGATAGTCTTAGGTTTGAAATGAATTTAAGTACAGTATTTTCGATGATTTTTTTTCTATATAAAGAGCTAAGGGAAATGACTAGGAATTGGGAAATTCTAATTTTCAGCTTTCCAAAGTATTAATTTTAAATTAATTTAAAAAAAATTCCCGTTGCAATTATTATTATTAATCACTTAATGATGTTGCTTGAAATTGAAAGAAATGTTTTAGTTCTTTCTTGGTTATTTCCTCTTAAGAGTAATTATTAAAATTAATTATTTTTTATGCAACCTATTAAAACAACCTCTGCAAGGGTGAACCACATACCAATGCTGTCAGGGTCACCTTTAGTGCATTTTCGATGTGCTGATGGAAGCAGTTCATTGTCATAACTTTTCTGTGGTTGTTGTCGTCACAACATTGCTTATTCATATGAAAATTGCCATTGTTTGTGACCGTTCGAAGGTCATGTCCATAACCATCGATTTAATAATAAGGTTACCACGTTAGGAATGTGTGCGTGAAAGCCATTTTGTTTTTATTCGAAGACTGCATGGTTTCCACCTTGACACAACAATTCAGAAATAGATACAGGCTAATTTTATGACTTTGCTGGACCATTATTTAAGTTTGGGGATATGCCCAGGACTATGAACTATTACATTCATATATTCCGTGGCACTGAGTGCTTGCTTATCTTATCCTTTCTAATCCAAGCCATGTTTGGGTGTGGGCAGCCTTTGATTTACTCCTATGGGAGTTTTTGTTTATCCTGTTATCGCTATTTTTTAAATAGTTTTTATAAACAATGATAAGACTTTTCTGATTTATTCTGAAGAATCATAAGATTTTCCAGAAAACGATACAACTTTTAGAATAAAGTACCGCAAAACGAAAAATAATTCATTAAATTATCATTAGTCATTGCAATAGTCTAAAACTATATTGAACTATGCAAAAGCGCAAGTATGCTCCTGATGCTATTTTTGACTTGCATTGAAACAAGTTTCGAATCTTTTGTTTTTCTCTATATTTTTGGATCATCCAAAGCTCGTTTGTCCAATGAACTCAGTTTTCCATTTTCCCATATAATCGGAGCCTTTCATGTATTCAATATCCGATTTGAAATTGGTTACAGTAAACGCCGCTAGCTAGTTTTGTTCGCATCACATCAAATTGCCAACTGTGCCAAGTTGACTTTCAAAGAGTTTATTCATGCCATCCCGACAAAAACCCCATCAACAATATTTGTGAAGCTGTCATTGTTGATTTTCTGCTCCTATTTCACACACGTACGTCCTCTTGGTGTACAATCCAAGCATGGAAAACTAGGGCAAAAATAAATGTATACACTGTGCCCACAGAGCGGTAGATTTTTTTTCAGTATTGGTCTAATTTATATTCACCATTACTTAATATGACGTGATCTATCAAATTCTTTCGTAATAGAATCAAAAATGTAATTTTCAGGGCAAAGAAACTCCCAATTGGGCCAACAGTCTTCTGAGTGCTTATTATCCGATACTCCTGACTGGGTCCTCCCTCATCGTTTGCTTTTGGGCTGAGGTAAGTTCTGTAACCTTTTTGCATTTTTAGGGCCGATTTTGCCTGGGACTCTAATACTGATTCCTTTGTCTGGTATATCTGTCACAGGTGTTTCATTTGGCAGATATTCGTTTGGACAAACAACGGTTTCTGGGCAAATCTTTTATCGGCTTCATCGGTTTCAATGTCATTGCCTATTCCCTGCTGTTCGCTGAGTTTCTCTTGACTTGGTTCACCGATGAAGCTAAGGTGAACAGGGTGAGTCATAGGTTGTTGGCGTCTGTAAAACGTTGCATTATTGAAACCTTCATGTTGTTTAAACATTTCCCAGGCACTTACCATTTTGATAATTTCTCGTTTGGACACCTATTGCATATTTAACAGTTTTGATAACGTGTATGGCTGTAAAATGTGTGCATTTATGATCGAAAATTTCTGATTATTTCTTCACTGGTAGGGAAATTTCAGAACTTGTAATGGACACCTGTCAGGTTAGATTAGTTGTACAAAGGCCCTTTAACCTACTGTAAGCCTATTTGATCACACATTTAGTGAATGGCCTTAGACCTGCCATGCTTTTTAAACTTAAAAGGCTACTCCTGAGGAAAATAATTGGAAACTTCCTCCGTAAATTAATGGATTTATGTAAATAGTACAAAAGCTTGCCCATGAACGGGAAGGATTTCAACGTTTTTTTCCCACTTATTTAATTTTTTTTTTTCAAATGTTTCGTCTTAAATTACATTAACGTTACAATGCGAATTATTATTTTGTACAGCATAAGATTTTTCGATAATTTCTTGCACACAAAAAACGTCTGTTCAAGACATATTTGTGTCGTTCTTGCTCCATTTTCAGTGAAAAATTTGGATGTTTATACTTTTTCCGTTACCACTTCTCTTCTTTGCATTTCAATTTTTTTAACGCTTCCTTTATTGTCGTTTCGTTAATTTTATTCTTTATGTCTACACAGAACCAGCTTACCAACATGTTCTATGGCTGCTATGCCATCCTATTGTTCATCGTGGTGATTTTCTTTCTATTCTACGGAGTCGAAGTTTACTTCAAGGTAAGTTTGCCTTTGTTTCTTCATTGAAAAGTTTTCCAAGTGATGTATTCTCTATCAGAATTTTTTGAAGATAAGTTTTAGTCAGAAAATTGTTTTCAACGGTTTTTTGGATAATGCTAGTAATTAACTAGAATGGAAATTTCAAAATATAGAATGTTATATGCCTCAGTTTTTTTTTTTTTTTTTTGATAACAGGCTTCATCCACGTTTGGCTTTATTGCCGTTTCTGTTTTATTCACTATTTTGAGTAGTGAATTTATGAAATCGTGACACTATTGGATCATTGCCTATTTAAATTTTGGTTTTTTTCGGCCATGAGTTGCAACATCATGCGCGTGTCAATATTTAGAAATTTCCATTGAAGTGTCGTCATTTGAGATGCTGGGCAAATATCAGACAATTTGTATAATGTCAAGGCTTAAAATTGATTTTGCATGGTTATCTATTCTCATTGATTCAGCCTGTTTTTCAATGATTCGTTATTGCATTGATTTCTGTAATTTGCATGTTCCCCAACTTGTGGCACTACGGGATATTGTGTACACCCGGTAAACATATTTTGCAAATCATGGCCTCATTTGAAATCAAGTATCATCGATTTTGCCCACCTCCCGCTTTTTATTTGTTACTACATATTTTATGTGCCTGATATTCAGTACAACGGATGACATTGTTTTGTTAAGCAAATGAGATGGACCACAGGCTATGCGAACACTCATGATGCTTTATAACTATTTGAACTTGCTGGCAAGGACTTTTAAGACGATATTATTGCAATTTTAGTTTCCAAGGCTGAAATTTTTTAGATGCTATCTGAAATATTTAACATTAATTAAAAGCATTTTCACCTCTTGATTGTATCAATCTCAATCACAAATCCTCAACACCAAACTGCTGTTCAAACCACGTTTTACACGTTTAGATTGGTCATAAAGACGTTTTATGACAACTTTCATGCTCATTTGCAATTGAAATACTGACTTCCTCCTGACTACTTAGCGTGCTATTGCAAACATTACTTCGATTTTTAACTTTTCTCGTTTCGTGTATTTCTCTAGATCCGCGGTGGGTTTGCTCGTGGGACCCCGCGGAGCACAGATAATGCACAACTGCATCAGTCCAGGTTTGGGCTGATTTTCCAGGCCATCATGCTTTTGATCACTATCGGCTTCCTGTTCTCCGAGATGTTCGGACAGTTTTGGAAAGACAAGTAAGTGATGCACTGGACATTATGCGTTGCTTTCTGGCGATTCTCTTTCTTCAACCACGTTTTTGTTTGCTCGCAGGGTTGCTGTCTTGGGACGCAATTATCACGACGTCCTGTTTCGTGTTGTGGAAATGGGAGTGGCACTGTGGTTTCCGTGCGTGCTGTGGAATTGCATCAGGTAAGCTGCTATTAACAAGAAATTCGGGATTTGTAACTACTGACTTTCCGCATTAGCCCGAGATATATCCTTCATCTGGTGGCTTATTCCACAATATATATGTAAGATAAGTAGGCTCACTCGCCGCTTTTTTGGGTGCGAAAACAATGCAGTGCCGCCCTTTTGGCATAGACATATTACTACGATGAAGCCACCCATATAAACCCATGAAATCAAATCGTCAAAGCTGAACAGGGTAACACCTGTATCTTATTGGCTTCCATGTTTATGGTAGTTAATGAGTGTGCGCAAAGGCCGCGTGTTTTAGAACACAGGTGAGTGACACGTTGCCTACGATTCGTTTACAAGCGCAGGGCGTGGCTGAGGGCTAGTTGATATGTCTACGCCAACAGGGCGGCTCTGCAGTGTTTTTCCCACCAGAAAATCAAAGTGCAGATACATAGTGAACCTACTTATATTATGTATAATGTGCTTATTCCTAATGTAAAGGATGTGCAAATCCACGCGCAATAATTCTGTCTGATATCATGTGCAAATTAGATGCGAAACGGATTTTAGTAAAATGGAACATAACGTCTATTCGATAGTCAATTTAGTCAATGTAATTGTTAAATTTGTAGAATCTGACACTGCTACACTCTCAGCATTTTGATTAGCTGTCAGCGCCTCTTATGGTCAGAGGCAGATTAAGGAGTGACTAAGCAAAAGACATTTATGCTTCAGTCTTAGCAAATAAAATTAAGAAATGTTTCAAAATTTATTTCGTTGATTACAATTTCAGTTTGCTTCAAAAGTACAATTTTTCTTTGGAATTTTATCAGTAATCAGCGGAATCTGGCTCTTGCGTAACTCTGCACGAAATTCAATCTTAAATGAATTGAGCAAGAGTCATTTTCTTCCATCCCTATATGGCACTAATATGAAATTAGCAGTTCCTATTTATTTCATTTTGATGTCTATCAAAATATTTATTAACAATATTTACGTTCAATCTTATGCATTTCATTCTGTCATCCCACAGCTAGAGGATGGAATTAATATTAATCACCCATGTTCCAATTTTAAAATTCATAACAGGTTTTAATTATTATGCAGAAGGTGAAATGACATGTGTTCATGAGCAATTTCAGAATTAGTATTGCCCATGGACGTCAAATTAAATTTTAATTTGAAGAGTCAATATGAATCATGCGTTTTAGTCGACAACAATACAAAATTGTTATTAGCCTGTCGAGAAAGGGAAGTAGGAGAAAGGGGATCACCATTTCTTTTCATGTACAAACACAGAAAGGAAAGCACCCCCCAAAAGCGGACGATCATTGTACTCGGCCAATAACCTCCTATAATTCAATAATACGAGTTTTGCTACTCACTCTTTGCATTACTCGTATTGCACTGAACTCCTTCTCCATAAAGAGGCATCCTGCTGGCATTAATGATTTTATTTGTTAATAAAGTGGGTCGTTTAGCTGTGCAGGCACAGATTTTAACTGCTCTTGATTTCATGGAAAGAAATATGAAAATTTTCTGGCTTGTCCTCATTTATTTTGGCTTTTGGGATCCTGCAGGGTTAGGAAATGAAATATTTTCGATAATTTTTATCTATAAATAACAAAGTATAAATAACCACGAATTGGGAATTTCCCATTCCCTTTTTTTTCTCGCATTTACTTTAAAAAAAATTCAAAACAATTTCAAATTGTGTGATCAATGATACATGGTTGATACATGTGCCAATATGAAATTTTTAATTGATTTTGTAATCAACGCATGGGGAAATTTTTTTTAAAACAAATATGAAATTCACAATCCTTTGCGGCTTCCTTTATTTAGCCACAAAATATATTATCGATAATACTTAATTGTTATGCCTAAAACTAGTTTTGAGAAAATTTTCAGTCTCAGAGAAAGTGCCACTAGGACACTCTTAATTGATCTCAACGAGTTTTTTTTTAATGAGAGTTTGGGTTTGCAAGCTCTATAACAAATGGATAGAAAGAAAAATGAGTCAAATCTTCCTAGAAATTGTTATTTTAATAAGGGGAGATAAGTCGAAAACAGGAATGTGGAGCAAAAAGAAATTATTATATCTCGCCAAGTTGTTGCCAAGGAAGCTACCATCAAATTCTGAACGATTTTCTGAATGTCAAGCTGCAGAACTGTGTATTTATTTTTGTAAAGTCGGGATAGGCATCCAGCCTTCAGCTCGCCTCATTGGTCGAGATATTTTGCAACTGATTCCAAAATTGGTGCGATGTTTGCGACCATCAAAACAATCATTTAAGCTGGCTTTGTTTCCAAATCTTGCAGCCCGGAGCAGCTGTGGATCCTGAATCCCCGAAAAATCTTTAAGAGGCTCGACTTGGACCGCAGCCAGACCCCGACGCCTGAAGCCGAGGCCCTGTGCGAGGAGCAGAGATGCCACGTGCAGCCCAAAACACTGTGCGCCCCGTTGCACGAACAACTGCAGAGAGGTAAGAATAACCGTTTTTGGCACTTTTATGGGTTTGCTTTAGTCCCTTTAAAGCTGAGAGTCGAGGCGGTTATCTTTTCTGTTACATAACCTTGGAAAACAAGGTGATTTTGTCTAGTATGTGGCGCTGCTAGAGCCACCAACAGTGGCGCTATCTGAATTCAGTTTCTCTAAAGCTTATCACACCCCTCAACATTTTTTTATTTTGTACATTTTAAAGTATGATATAATAAAGTAACATTACTGTCATTTAGCCGAAACAATAGTAAACTAAGGTGTGCCGTTTTTACTGTTTATATGGAGCTAACTTTGCTTGGCTTAAAATTAAAGGCTTTTTGAGCCAGTGCTATAGCATTTACCTGTAGTATGGAGCACCACCTTACTTTAAAGGTAATGCTAAACCCTGTGTACCAATAATGCTAAAATTTATAAAATTTACACATTGACATAAATTGAAATAATTTTTATCCACAAAACAGAAAGTTGGTATTAAAAATGATAAGTTAAATGGAATGCGGAATAAAGTTAGTTGCATTCCATCCGATGACATTTAAGTTCAATTATGCATGTATCATGTTTACTTTTGTTTAAAAAAATGAAAAATGGTTTCCGGACAAATTCGTTAATTTTAGCATTGCAGATATTGGTCTTACAGTCACAAGCACGAATGCACAAATGCACAAATATGTAAACAATGGTGTCGTGAGCAAGCCCATTTTATTGCTGCGTTTATTGCCGGATGTTGACGAAGTTTCAGTTTACATAATTTTGAAAAAATGGGGTCGCATGAATAAAATGAAGCAAAACCTTGAAACGTATGCAATGCTTTTGCTCAGCTGCCCAAGGTTGGCATGAACGCTTTTACTCAGATTTATACATTAGAAAATACATCGGAAGCATTTACTTAAGAAAACATTTTGGCAGGAATTTCATCTTTTCTATTGCATAAAGACTACATGCAAGTTAACATGGAATTCAATACGAATTTCAAATGGGAAGAATTCATTTTTTGGAGAGAAGCAATTTTGGAAAAGCAATCTCATTTTTTTTTTTTTTGAAAAATGTTATCTTTGTGAAAACTGCCGTGGAAAATTTCGGGAAAACGTTGTGTTGGGCAAAACTGTTTGCCTGTTTACGACTAACGAACAGCGATTATTTCTTTCGTCGTCAAAACTTTCAGTGCACGTTGGTGTCAAGGTCTCTTCATGAATTTTTCACTCCAAGTTTCCTTTGTTTCAGGCAAATATTTGTAATTTCAATTATCCCTTCAATGGCTCTTTATCGTTGCCTTTCGTTCCTTGGTTTCATGAATCGACTAATTCTAAGATGTGACATCAAGTAGCCGGGGCAGATTCAATTATCCGGGGAGGACTTCCCCGATGTAGGCCCCATGACCTTTTATTCACCGTTGACTGCTATTCTTTTTGAATAAGCAAATTAAATACTGTACAACACGAGACAAATGGTTGTTACCTACGTGGGAACCCCGGATAAACTGGTTTATTGCACCAGTAAAAATCTGCAAAACGCCAGAAAATGAATAACTACGTTTTCAGTGAACTACATGCATGTACATCTTGTCCTTTCCTCTTGAGGCACTAAGGATATAAGTGTATTGTTTTTGTTTTTTAAATAATACAATTTTTACAAAACAAACAAGGCCATTATTCTAAATAAATGATATAATTTTCATGTAAAGTCGAAGATATAAAAGGTCATATGAAAGCGGGCGTGCATTATTTTCGACCAATAACCCCTTAAAATTCAATATTATCAGTTTTGCTACTCATTATTTGCATTAATCGTATCGTACATATGACTTTATTTTGTAGATAATAATTTTTTTCAACAACAAAAATGAGGTAATTTTTAAATAAAAATAAAGAGGCAACTTTTTCTTAAAAAATAGGCAACTTTTAGTAAAAAAAGAAGCAAATTTTTTTTTAAAAAAAAAAACGGCACAATTTTTCTAAACAAATCATGTAACTTTCCAAATAAAATTGCAATTTTTGCAGAAAGTATATAATTTTTTTCCAACACCTACAGAATATCCCCAATAAACGATTATCCTGTGAACATACATGTATATTATCGAAAATAACGACTCCTGTTGGAAAGTAACTTTAAGATGTCTCCAAAAACCACAATCTCTTCCAATAAAAACCTTTTTTTTTTCCGAAAACCGCGACATTTCTTCCAATAAACATAATTTTATCAATGAAAGATACAATTTTTTTCCAAGTATAATGATAATTTTTTCTCTCCAAAAATAGTGAGTTAAAAATAGAGAATTTTTCTTATGTTTATTTTTTAATATTCGGGCACCGAGAATATGGTTTTAGCCAATGTTTTTGTATTGGAGTCCAGCATATTGTATTCATCAACTTATTCGTTATATACATGTACATGTATCATGCATTTTTTACCATAATGTCATATAACCTTCGCAAAGTTCGAGGGGTTTTACCTCCAATGAAGGCTCGCAACAGGAGCGTCAATCTTATCTCTGCAAAAGCGAGATTCGTCGGTGCAAGTTGCTTCATCATGGGATTCACTCAATTGTTTGTGATTTTTCAATTCGGAGTATTGCTTTTTTTTTAAATAACAAACAATACTGCCAAGGGCAAATTGCTTAACTTCTCCGAGTTAACACGGCAGAATTCCAATTATCCGGAATAGGATTAACCGAGACTTTGCTGATGCCCAAAAACTACTCCAGTCAAGTCTCCTGTTCTGCCAAAACATAGCAACGATTTTAAAAAAAAAATAATATTAGCGTTTTCATAAACACTTTTTCGAAAAATGATTTAAAACTTTTTAGTATGTCAGATTATCATTCGAAAGATGATAAATTCTTCATGAAGTTGGTGGAACACGCGATGATTTTGTTCGTTGGACAAATTTGATGAAATCGTTATTGGCCAAAGCTAAACTTTATGACAACAATATTTCCACTCCTAGTCATTGTTTATATGTTTTACTTCTGTATTGAACACAGCGCGTGAAGTGGGCATTTTATTTGTGACACAGAGAGTCACGCGGGTTTTAGCACTGCATGATCCAACTATGCTAATCGCCAATGTTGCAAGTTTTACTGCCGGACTTCCGTATAAGCCTGACAGTGAAACTTGCATCATTAAAGACCTCAATTAGTTCTTCGAATTCATTCATCGTTGCATTTCTTGCAGTTTCTTCAAAAAATCTTGGAAGTATTTTTATTGTTGCTCATTTTCCTGGACACGCCCATACTATCCTATATGCAGAGGTCATTGCTAACCTAATGCCTCAATAATTTTTTAACGCACAAATTGCAAACCATGCTAATTATAGCAACTTTAAATTTTGATTTTTCATTTCCTTATTGTTTTTCCTTAGCAACCTATGGAAAAAAAAAACAACTTCGTTACATATCAGATGGTGGGCATTGATGTGCTAATTTTACGCGAATGATGGATTTTCTTGTAGTGATGAAGAAAAAATTCAAATGCTCAGTTAGTTTTTACGGTTGAATTAACAAACGGTTTTGAATGATTTTCATATCGTCTTTAAAGCAAGACGCACCTATTTTCATTTCATTTTATTTCAAAGAGCTGAGGAGAAAATGGTATATCGTAATTAATTATTTCAATATTATCCGGCTTTTTAAAGGGATAAATTAATAGGAAATCTTACTCAATTTGGCTAAAATCTCCTTTACTTCCATATTTAAAAACATAAAACCTTTTTTTCAAAGCACGGTTGATGATTTCTCACATTTTTCCATCGTATTTTATAGGGATGGGTTTTCTGCAATCTTCTAATCGTTGTTTTGATTTCTTGTTTGCTTCTTGATATTACGAACTAATTGTTTTCAAAGTACAGTATCGTATCAGATATGTTCTAAGAAATGTAAACTATTGATTCACGACTCGGGAATCTATTTGTTTTTCGTCTCATGGCCCCGCAATCAACTAATCGTCAATTTTGTCAATAAATCAATCCGCGATTTTTCGCGCTAATTTCGATGGAGATCAATCCGGTACCTCTCATTATCGTCATCGTTTTATCGCAAATTGTTTATCTGCAAGTTGAGATGAACGCAACATGCACCGGTGGACAACAAGCGACGGTGGCGCCCCATCCTTCGTTACTTAATGCTCACCTGTACCTCTTCGATCGTCTCACCTGTTCATTCATTCTGCGTCCGAGACGAGAAGGTGAAATACCAGTGCGATAACCCACTCCCATCAGCGCCGAACGGAACCGGACACCACGTGGAGACGTGTGTAGTGAGTGCTTTCTGTGTATGCCCCACTGTGCTCCATGGTAACTCGGACTAGTGACCCTTGACCCCCCATCATGAAGCTGCGCTGGGCCGACGCGTTGAAGATCAAGAGGTTTTCGGCCACCTGGAAGCCCAACAAGATTCAGCCGGTGGTCGATGGACAGCTCGAGATCTACGTGATTAGCAACGGTAAGCGAGCGCTTGACCGTTGGTCAAGCGTCGTGTTGTGCGCTGCCTATCGCGATATGGTTAAGCATTTGTTGTTCTCACGGAATGAGCTCGCAGTCAGTCCAGAGCTGACCACCACTGCTGATGGACGCGACGAACTACCTGTTTTAGTACTCATTGTTCTAGCTGATCCTGATCCAAGAAGTCAGTGACCACACTTCTGACATGGTCCCACAATTCATACGACCATGTCAGGCCTTGGGCGTCGCTATTTTCTGTCACTCTACCTGGACTGACCGACATACGGTTAGGAATTTCCGGAGTTTTGTTCTCGCGCTGACCAGTGGTCAGTAGGTTGACTCAAGTGGTCTGTGCATGGTCATGTCGAAGTTTTCATTGTGATTCGTTGGAAATCAAAATCGTCGCCGAAATGGCACCGTTTTCTGGAGTTCTCCAAGTTTTGAAAGGGTTGAAATTTGGGGAAATTATCTGCAGTTGGTTGCGAGGTGTTGATGTTGATTCTTGATTGCCATCTAATGACAACTTCAGAACTACGAGTTGCGACGCTAAACGAAGAACGACACGCGGCCCTGATAGGCTCAAAATGCCTATGTTGCAAGATAACGATCTTATGATCGTTATCCGGTATGAAGACCTGAACCGTACCGATACGTATCAACATAAAATGTTGTTTGTTTAAAATCCTAGCGCCTGGTGAATCGTGCATCAGTGGCAAAACATTGTTAACAAATTCGCTTATTATTTTTCACACTTGTTTGATGCATCTGTAAATGGCGCAATTCCACTTTATCATCACGTTAATTGGTCGTTTATTTTTTGGTTTGGCTGTTTTATCGAATAATCTCAACCCTATTGGCATCCACAGGTGGTGCTGCTATTTGAAATGCTGGGGGCATCACGGCTTGGAACGTTCTGAATGAAATCATGCACGGACGCGAGTCAGCCCATGATGTGCCACTCTGCGCGAATCTGCTTCACGACCGACCCACACGCTAAAGAAATACATTTTGATCTTGCGAAATGCAGTTCAAAATACATTTTGCAATATCAGAGAGGACCTTAACTTGGAAACTGATTCTGAGAGAATCCGCGCATCCTTAGCTTTCGAAATGACCCTCCAGGTGGCGGATGCGGCTCTCGCGATGTTAATCACGCCTGCTAAAATTAGGTACATAAGTGCAATTATGCAATTACAACAGTGTCTTATTAGGAGGGTGCTATATGCTAGAAATTTCGAAAAGCAACTCCTTAAGTAATCGCATATGTCGCACTCCCACTTCAGAAGTGACCCAACACAAATTTCAATTTCTGGTGTCGAAGACGGTGTCAGTGAAAACGACACATCTTAATTAGCTCACCATGTCTCAAATGTCAGTGGTGCCACATTTTTACATTTTTGAGATCAAAATTAGAACTTTTCAGTTGTTATTTCCGAAGTGAGGGTGTGACATGTACTTGGGCTTTTTTTTGGTACAAATGACACAAATTTGTACAGTGAGGAGGAAGTTTCTGACATTCAATTCATTTCAAAAAGAATTGAAAAACACCTGTAATTCGATAAAGATGGAACTTTCGCATTGTTGCGTTGGAATAACCAGAGAGCTGCGACATTTTAAACCTTGAAAATGCCTCGCAAGTTTAACGACTGGAGTGATTCGCAAAATATTATTTGCGCAATTAGGTAACTCTATAAGGTAATTGGCGTTGGATGATGTCATTCTCTGATGCATTTTTGTTCGCGCATCCCGATCGAATGCGATATTCGATGCTTCAGCATTTTTGTAAAACGAGGCCATATTTTATCGGCACGGTTTTGTGTTTACTCCTTGGTTATGTTTCTCTCTTTGTTCTACTACCTTTTTATTCCCCGTTGAAATCGCACCCCCGACTTGAAATTCGTACTCCATGACTCAAGATTTTAATTTGGGTGAACCAGCATCGTCCTGCCTGGAGTACGCCGTTGAGGGGGGTCGTTGACTCCTCAAAAATACAAGAAACTGAATTCGTTAGCACTTGGTCGATGAGTATTTAGCCCCAAAGGTGGGCTGACTCCAACGGGGTTATGTAAACTGACGAAATGTTGCTTGTTTTCGTCCAGTGTTGTTTTTATACTTTTGCATACCGTATAGGAATGCAGTTTTCAGAACGGACATTCAACGGACATAGCTGATAAAAGGCATTCTTACGAAAGAGAATACATGTTGAGCACAGTCGGAAATAACGATGTGAATACCTTGCAGATGACTCCGGGTTGCTGATTAACCGGGGTTCTTTCAGCATTGTCATTGTGAAAAACAGTATTAACTATAAGAGGTATTGGTTTTTAAAAAATCGACACGGTTTTCCCAAAAATCGATACAATTACGTTGACTGTATCGAAAACTATGCATTTTTTTTTTCTCGGAAAAGAATGTATTTTTTGTTTCGAAAAGATTGATCAGTGTAGTTTTTTTTTTTTTTTTTCCCTCGAAAATAATGTATTTTTTCCCCCTAATAACTGTATACTTTTATGAAAGTAGTAACAATTTTCAAAGAAAAACTAAACTAATAATTATTCAAAAATCAATTTTTATGAAAAGATTTAAATTTCTCGAAAATATATATAAAAATAGATTTTTTTTTACATAAGATGGCATTTTTGTGTAAAGTTAATGATAGACTACTAGATTGTATTTATCTGATTATATTTTCTTCAAGTTCGTGTTTTTTTCTCTGCAAATTCCTCTTTTTCCGTGTTGTTGGTTTCTGCACAGAGTAGAGAAAACACGACAGTACAGAAATCTTTGTAAAATGTGAGGTCAATTGTTCCTGAAATATGCAATATTTACTTGGAAGCTATTTTCCCTAGTGTTAGTTGTTATCCGCATTTCCTTCAATAGGCCTACTTGAAAATTCTTTTCGTTTCTCCGTTAATGTTGCTAAAAAATAAATAAACACGGTGAAAAGTCGAAAACGTTCCACTTCCATTTATCTTTTCAATTTGTCCATTTACTTTTTTTTAAAATTGAATACACCAGTGTAACGAATTTTCAAGCCTTAGAGGAAAAGCGGGTTATGCAAATCTGCAAGTTACATGTACATTGGGGAGGGAAATTGCTTTCAAGTAAGTATTATTTGTATTAGGAGTTGCTACAAGTTCTAGAATTACGGATAAGGGGTTAAACAATCTCTTCATCATTTGTCCAAGCAGATAAGTTAAGATTGATTGCTGACATTTCTGACTTGCACTAAAGAAACATTTTGTTTTTGTAGATTTATCAGCATCTCAAGATAAGCTCTCGGATTGCTGGATTTGCTACGATGCCGAGCGCGAGGACGCTGGCGCCCTCATCCGGCCCTGCCTCTGCAAGGGGGACGTTGGAGCAGTGCATCACGAATGCCTCAAGAAATGGCTGGTGGAGGTAAAATTGAAAGAACATCTTTGATAGCGAGGGAATTTTGGAGCATTTCATTGATATTAAGATTGTTTTGGCTTTTTTTTTCTTCTTTCAGTCCTCTGGCACTTCGGATAACTTGACATGCAAAGTGTGCAAGCAACAGGTTGGTTCAAAAACTTTTCTAAGCAATTCTAGAAGCATGACACGAACATTATTGTGCAGCATGAAAGGATATATTGGACATCGCTGCTTCTTCATTATGAAAATTCGTATAACACATTTAATAGAAACGTGTGGTTCGCAGCATATTATTTCTAGGTTTCTCGCCATCTTTTATCCGTTTTTTTGTGATATAATTTGTTGCACTCACATATGCTTTTAATGAATTCAATAGTCTATCGGGTTTTTTTTTAAAAAAAAATAAACTTTATAAGAATCGCAAATCGAACGCGCAGTTATGAATGATGCCAGTTTTTGCGTTCGATATATGATTCTTGGAAAGCTTATTTTTTTAAATAATGAATTTAATTTTTATTGAATTAAATATAAGAATGTGTCTTTGGCTAATGAATTGTGCTACAAAGGTAAAATATATCTTAACAGTCTTGGAACAAAAGGTTATTCGGAAATTATTAGCATTGCAAGTATGGATTTGCAGATAGCATTTACATTTAAATATCAGGATATTGCTTTTACATTCTGATTCCTTATTCTGCTTTGTATTAATCATAATCAGCTCTTTGGCCATGTGGTCATCTTTGCAGAATGCTAATTTTTATAATGTTTATCGTTTGCAGTATTTATTGGAGCGTGGATCGGCATTTCTGCCATCTGGCTTTACACTAGGGAGCTGGCTGTACACCCTAGCCTTTGTGGCATGCATGTGCGGGTCAGCGGTGGGCGCTTGGGTCGTCATTCAAATGTACGAGGAGCCAGGCATCAGGATGCTCGCTGCTGGAATCTGCGTTCTCATATTTTACGTCTGCCTCAAGTAAGTCCATGAACGAGATTGGCCACTTTAAATTCTTCTGAATTTATTTCAAAAATAAATGAAATGCGTAAAATACAAACTCGATGGGAAACGGTTTCACAACTTTTAAGAAAATGATTAATTTCATTTTTCAGGTTTCTCGGATTCAGTGCGGTGAAAGCATATCAGCGCTCCAAGGTATCAGCTGTGAAAATCCTGGGCCGACGTATCAGTCAGGTTGGTCAAGCGAAGGATCCCATGCTTGACAATTCTACGTCAAAGGGACTGATCAAAGTGAACGTCATCACGGCCGGGCTGCCATCGCTAGAGGAAACGCCATTGTGATTCGGAAGCGTCAATCTCCCCGAATTGCTCAGCATGGAATAATGTTGAGCGGCCAACATTTCCACCTTCCCGGAAAAAAAAACTCGATTCATGGTATTATATATGTATATATATACGTACGGAGACATCATATTAAGTTTTATCGGTTGCGAACTGCTGAACATGGGTGTCCGCAACATACGCTTGTTTTTAAACTTCCATTTCAACTCGATATTTCTCTCTTCCGAGTCGGCCAAAGAAAACCCAGAAGATGTTCGAGGATCTCCTCCAGTATTTTAGCCTGAAGCATCAAACGTGACTAACCGTTCATGTGATTGTAGATATTTTGAAGGGAGCGAAAGAGACGCTTTTACCTCCCCGCAATATGAACGTGACTCGCTGCTGAAAGTACTCGTAAGCTTGTTTTTCTCGGATTCTGCTCATCAGCTTCTTTTATACCTGATGTCATATTTCTTCGGCATGGCTTTCCTCGTTCTTTTTCTTATCTCGCAAAGGTAGACTGGCCTACCTCGAGCTGTGTATTTTACACTTGAAGATGATTTTTAAGGTTGCGAAAAGCCCTTGCAAGATTTCCTGGTTAATACAGGGAAATACTTATCATTTTTACATTACCAATGTATATCATTGGTAAATCAGTCGCTCAGTTATGTCTCTAGTTTAGATGTAATGAAGAGGGAGCTAAATCTTAGCTGCATCGAGTAGTTCCTGTAAGGCATCTCGTAAATTACTTGAACTAGATCAGTGGAGTAAGCGATTCTTTGCTATTATTAGTTGCCTTTCGTTGTTGCCACAAGCATAACTGAATGATAATTTTAAATGATGTTGTTGATGAACACATTGCTTACTCTGGTAGTCATCTCAAGTTGTTTTCTTACGTGCAATGTTGTTTTGTAATACGTTTCCTTACAAGCCTTACGAAGAAAGTTATGAAATTTTTGCTTTCCTGGATGACGTTTTCACTCTTTTGCTGTTGTCTCGATACTTTCGAAAAACACTGGATAAGAAACCATTCTCAGTATCGTAAGCTACACATACCTGAGCCTGGTTTGTGTACTTTACGATAAGAGCATACCTTTTCTAATTACGTTTTAAAAATTTAAAAATTTGGGATAATGGACTGCCAGTCCATAGTGGGTTTAGCAACCTCCAAATGACATCCTAAACTTGTGAACTCATTTTAAAGTGGACGCATCCTATGATACTATTACTTATGTTGGACCTTCCTAGCTGTCGCCAATACTTGGAATATAACTCTGAGACTTGGCTATAGCTTCGACGCTTTTACATTGTACATTATCCCCAAATATTGCTGCCGTCGTGTACATATTTACTATTTTTAGGAAGCAGCGTCCCCCTAGTCAGTTTATTATTGTGTCCCTAAGCTGCACCTTCTTTTGGCTAGTATAAGTGAAGCTATTATTAAGTTATTGTCAACTTTTTTGGAGATTTTGATGCTACATGTTCCATACCGAACATAGATGGCGCCACGGTTGACTCACAGTTAATCGTGAACACCAATAAAAAGAAACTAAGACATTCCTAAATTGGTCACTAAGTTTGCTGTTGAATGTAAATTTAGATCGGTCCGGTGTGCTGCTTGCGTCCAAAATAATGCAGACATCGTAATATCCGCCATTTTGAATATGCTGGCTTAGCAGAAACTGTGCCAAGCTCCCTTGCAATGCTTTTTTCGTTGTCTTTTCTGCATTCTAACCAAGCTTTGTGTTGAGGAATACGCTATTTGCTTCATGAACGAAGCACATATTTCAAAATGGTGGCGCAGTGCATCGCCCTAACGCAAAAGCTATAAAGCTCTATCTACAGGCATGTGTCTTGAAGAACCAGTTATGTGGTGGCGCCATCTGTCCTTCCCCAAGAAGTTGCTCGAGAAATGAGGTGTTAAAAATTGTACATGTATCATGTTCTAAGTTATTTCTCTGCAGAAACTAGCCCAATTGTTCGATCTTTTGCTTTTGGTTTTTGGGAAAGGTGCTTTAGTCAATGTACCAACCCCGGGTGGATCCACTCTTGGGGACTTGACTCATCGATTACTGAGTCTTTGTCATTTTAATGGTTTTTTTTAATTTTTTCGCTATAAATCATAATATGAAGATTATCTCGTCATAATGCCCAAACAGCCTGTTTTCATGGATGTATGTTCACAATCTAGATTGTGCGTATGATCGATTTTCTTGCCATTTTAAAATGCTGCCTTTCAGGTATTGTCACATTGAAAAATGCCCTGGTTCCTGAAGACAAATGCTAGAAATGAAAAATTGGATCTTCTTGAAACATATTCTGTGAGCTAGTGCAGTGTCCCAGCAGAAGAACTAATTTGATGCTGCTCTAAGCAGACTCCAAAATATTTCGGTTTTTAGTTTTTTTTTACCATGATGCAGCGGATTCACAGAAAAGTCCAAATCTAGATTTATAGCATTAGACTCACGAAATTTAAAATTGTAGATATTTTCTTACCAATCCTCCATCTAAAACAGCAAATATAAAAAGTTTTAAATCAGCACTTGAAATAACACTGACTTGGAAACAGTTTTTTTCCAACTTGAATCTAATTTTTGTGTTGTTTTTTTTACTTTTTAAATTAGCAAAACTATTGCATTTCTTGATTCAAGTTGTACTTTTTGCGTTTGTTTAATTTTTTTTTCATTCGAGGGGAATCATTGTTCTCAAACAAGTGTTATTTGCAGTTATATCAAGGTTGCGCTACTTTCTTGTTTTTTTATTATTGTGACTCGATGAGACTGTACTCATCAGTATGTTGGCTTAATTTGTGAGTGCAAATTTAGTCTTTTCAGATTGTAAATATATTTGGCCTGACATAAAAAATGTTAGAAAATATATTTTAGGAACAAGTTGTATAAATGCCATGTTTATTATTGTACATACTGTAAGTGTTTTTTCTCTGATCCTCTCGAACTCTTCAATTGAATCAAATTTTTATTTCAATCTACATGCTGCGGACTGTTTCTTTCTATTTGAAAAATTATTCATGGCAGGTTGAACCATACTTTGATTATGCAATTCTACTTAGGCTGTGCACAATGCAACGATTAACGACAAAATTGTTATACGGCGTAAGGGTGCGTTCAATACGCGACTGGTTTTCCGGTACCGGAAACTGTGTCGCTTACGGTAGCAGTAACCAACGAGGTTCAAACCTCAAACTTAGGTTAAACCAGCGATTT
>JAQGAO010001471.1:0-24253 GCA_034697705.1 Ommatoiulus sabulosus
TAACACCTCAAATTGGGTGTATAAATACCCACAGGTGCTGTGAAACACCCAATTTTACCATTATTTCTTAGAGTGTAAAACAATGCCTCAAATTCACTGTTTATAAACCAATTTATGCATTCCTACATACAAGTGATTTCGCGATTGCCAAAGTGTGATTCGCAAAGCTTCTGTCTGAGTAACCCTACGCAAAGAGGAATTAACAGTACATACTGTAATGTATGTAACGTACGTTTGTTGCATTTACATTTTATATGGGGTATAAATATAAGGTACTTGATTTTCTAAAGGGTATAAATGTAACAGAGTTAAATGTACCACTTTTACGGTACATTACTTAGTATATATATTCCTTTAATACACGTGTTTCAATGCAAATCGCGTTTGGCATGACCAGAAAAACGTCGTTTGAAAAGGTGTTAAAAAGTGCCCGATATTTACAACGCTCAAAATCCATAAAATTACGTATAATCTGTGAATCTGGAGAACTGTTTTTGAAGATGCAAATGCAATATTCATAGAGTCAATGCTTTTCAAACTTTTTTCTCTATGTTAATTGGTGCTGGGATATGCATAATCAAATTGACATACAGTACGTCCAAAAAACGCTATGGGAAATTTTGGCATTCACATAATGTATTTTGATAAAATGTTTAAATCGATTGGATAGAAAAAAAAATGCTCGGATATTTTCGCAAACATTGGGCAGAAAATGTGATATCGGAAATTCTGCAAGAGAATTTTTTAAGGCAGACACGATGATAAGGAAAATAAACTACATTATATGTCCGGATGGAGCTTCCGCACAGTTCAATTTCGCAAAGTCAATTTTTAATAACATATAGGGATGAATGTTATGTGGAATTTGCGCTGATAATCTGCAGAATGGACGCAGACTGGCTCTCCGAATGGCACGGTTTTACCATCGACGCGAATGAAAGCAATACGCCTGCATACGGATGAGAACACGTGAACAAGGCGCAATTGCAGAAACATTTCTAGGATGGGTACTACATGGAGTACTCGCTGGGAGCGGAATGTACGTCGTTGATGATTCCATGCATTATGCAATTATCATGATCGTTTTGTGTGGGCTTCTGCGAACCCGTAGCCGAGGCTGTCCTTCACGAAATTCGCTAAAGTTTCAATGGGCATTGGTGGTAACAACATTTCTTAACGCATGCGCGCTCGCCCACCAGAAGGCCCTTTCAGCGCCTACCATTGGTGAACATCAACTTATACTGCGGGTATATATAACACGCAACCAATTTTACGGTTTCAAGACAGAAACTCCAGAGAACAGAATCTGAGCGAGAAAACAAGTTTAGCAGAAAAAATAATCCAACCAACTTGCAGTCGTTGCTCTGCTCAGCTACAAAACTACTCAGCCCTGTAACTACTTTTAAGGTAAGTCGCCTTTGTTTCTACCCTTTGTTTGAAAAAGACACATTCATATTAGCCCCCACATTTTAATCATTTTCAAAATATTTCAGCATGAAGTATAGAAACTTGTTAACAGTTTTTAATTTACATCTCTTTGATCAAATTCATTGTCCCTTTATAATATTAGCAGGTTTTGGCATGCCATCGATGATTACAGAAGTTTCAATTGCCTTAGCAAAATGGCCATCTACATAAAACAGAAAATTAATTAATCATGAACTGACCATGCAGTTTTGGACGTACTTCCTGTAGTTAACATGTAACAACAGTTGGTTTAAAATCATTTTTGCTACTTTATTCTGTACATATTTTCATAATATATACATCGACAAAATGTTGATAACGAGAGATAATCTTGAAAATTTCTCATCATATGATCATTTTATCACATTATAATAGTTTCAAGATCATATTCAAATTCGGAGAAAATGATAACTTTGATTAATAAATGTAAACACCAGCAATGCCAAACATTTTCGCAGATATAACCGAGAGAACCCAAGCACGGAAAAACTGCGATATACCGTACATGTATAAGAAAACAATTTTTCATAAAATTATAGTGTTAATATTGTTATTTTTAAGAACCCGCGAATTTTTAAACAATGTTGCTTAATGCAAAATGAGATCCAAGTTTTAAGTTTTCTTAAATGGACTTTTCAATAAAGTGAAATTTCACGTTTTATACCTATAGGAGTAGCACTTTTTAAATTGAAAACAAAAATTCAAACCGAAACGCTTAAACATCGAAATTAAAATGAAAAGTTAACGTCGTCCATTTTGATAAATAAGACGGATTAAAATTCATAATGAAGCAAATTTAATAAAACGTCATTCATTGTTGTATATTTTATAACATGTGTAAACGAAAACGAAATGATGAGCAAGCTTATATGTTTTTCTGAACACCCGAGAATAGAAAATAGATCATTGCTACAGTTTTTCAAGATTTAATTTCTCAAGAAATTTGACGTAACCTGTTTTATCTTATTTTATATATCTAATGCCAATTAATTCTATACAAGATATTACATTCTGCCATTTTATATAAATTTTTAATGACGGTGCAATGAGAAAGCAAGATACTCGGAAGTAAACATAACTAGAAAGTGACAGGTAAGAGTGAACACTCGAAGTTTTTAGATTTTTCTTGGATGATATGAAACCCGTTTAATCATCATTTCCTATGAGATAGTAATCTACATGAGTAAAGGTAGGAAGCAAAGCAAATATTTCTCTACGTTCAGAACTGACATTTATATAAAACATAATAAAATGCATGAATAATTGAAGCTATGGCTGATAAATCTTTGCTCGAAGATTCCTACGTGTATTAATGATGTTGCCAATCATTGACAAACAGAAAATTGATAACTTGTACTGGCAACTATTTAGAAGAGCAACAAAGCAAGCTGCTTTGCTTAACCTCGACATATTCCACTATCTTGACATACCAAATTAGTTGACAAAACTGAAGCCCCGATTTTTGAAATTCAGTAAAAAATTTAGAATTTTTGAATGAGTATAGAAACAGAAACACAGACAAAATGGTAATTTCCAGTTGAACAAATTCTTACAATAAGTAAAAACAAATATAGGTCGAAATGAAATGTTTTAAATGTAATTTTTTTCTTGTCTAGTTTGAAATTCTCATTAAAATTTCAAATTAGAGCTAGTTCAGCATACATTGCAGATGTTTGCTCAAGTATCTTTTTCGTGAATAAACAATTTGATATCGCAGGAGGGTATGATAAGTAATATTAAAACTATGGGAATACGTATTTATATTTTAACAAAACGTTGATAAAACATAGGTAATGTCAAATTTAGTCGCCCTACCAATTTTTCTGGTAGGAGAGTCTTAAATAAACACGAGTTAAAACAGTTAATTAAAAAAAAAATACCTTGGGAATAAACGAAGCCATTAAATAGAGTGGATTCAATCAGTAGGCATTAAATGTTTTGAAAGTGTAAAACAGGCTTTTAACAAGTTGTTCAAGTAATTACATGGCTGCTCTTTAAACCACGCTTTCAACACCATTTATCTGACCATTAACGCCTTTTGTAAACATTAGCAGTCCACGCAAAACTGACAGCGATTAATCCCCTAAGTCGGGGATAATTATTTGGCCATCTTACAAGTTGTGGGCCAGATAACGTGACAAGAATAGCGAATGCGCTGATGGAAGTGACCCAGTAACACAAACGGATTTAGCATTTAAGCCACATGATTTCTACGAAAGAAAATTAATTAATGCAATCATTTAAGGAAATGTTTGATTACGATCAAGTTATTTGCATACAAGATTAAAGATATCATTTACACCAATCCTAATGGATGATCTGCCACATTCAAGTTCAATTTTTCAATTCAATTCAATTCGGTACTTTACAGTCAGCAAGTAAATGCCATATAAAAGTTCTATAATGAAAATAATATTATCAGCTCATTGTCAGCACCACTAATTTACCAATGACGAACAAGCCAAAAATGGCAGTTAATTAACGTTTGCTCATTCCTTTGTTTGTCAGGGGAGCTTTAGTTGATTTTTAGTTGACAGGAAACTGACATCATATCACACACAATCAGTTGCGGTGATGACATTTCCGAAGAACACAAGGAATGTCCTCCCAACTCACAACATGACCATTAAGTTATTTCCTACGCGATCATTATTAAGGATCGCCTACATGTATGATCGCTTAATGAACGCTTAGTTCGACCGTCACCTTCTAGCATATTATCAGGCACAATTTAATTATTTTTAAACACATATAGTAATTTTCTTCGAATTGGCTTTTTTTTATTATAGTCTTTTATTATTCATGCATGAAAAAATGGCAAAAAATATGAAAATGATATTATTCAATAATCAATATATAGGCTAAAATGCGTTTAATATATTTATCATCAATAAATTATAAATACAATTGCTCATTTACTAAGATTTCAATTGGTTATTGAGAGAATGAAGTTCAATACTATGCGAAGAACCCTTATATCACTACATTTTAATATATACAGTACAAAGACTGCCACGGAAAAGAATATATTTGCATTTTAATTACTCAGAACCATGCATTACAAAGCAGATTAAACTACAAACTATTTAATTGACATAGAGTCAAATTCGCTTCTTTTATCTGTTGGTAATTAACTTTGTAAATGAAAAAGAAATTGCTGATGAAACGATGACATTTAACGGAAAGGAAGATGAAAGAAATAAGATTTAAAAAAGACAAAAACCGTAGACGAGTTATATATGTTTTCTGTAAATTATTGTCGCATCTGCTTAAAAAAATCTGAAAAACTAAAAATACTAAAATATAACTTGCACTTCAGGAAGTTTAAAAATATAGAACTCCGCGGGAAACAGCATTTTAAACATTTGGGCTCGTAAATTAGATCCATTAGTGAATCAATTTAATATTCATGACATTTCAAGCGGTCTCCGCCACTCTCAAATCAATTCCCAAACCACTAAAGTAATACTCCAGCAACGAGTATATATATATATAGCCCCTATATGAATTAGAATGGCAGGCCTAGGGTAATTGTCAAATTGGAGCTATTCCACTTATTTAATGTATTATAACTTGATCTGGAGATAAATCACTTTCGGAACATTCGACACGAGTGATGACTTTCAAATCAAAAAGAAGGCATCTTCAGGCAACTCTTCTCAATGAACAGAAAACTTATGTTTTATTCAAAATGCTGACGGGGCCATGTCAATTTATAAGTTCACAAACCCTATGGACATCGGCGCAACATGCGTGAGAATAAAAAAGCACAAGAACACACGAAGTACTTTTTTATACAAACCAAGTGCTTACTGCCGACATTCATGAATGTATTTATTTAGAGCTTCATATATATACTGAACAGCATGTATACTGTATGTATGTTAGTATGTTATGAAAAGTAAAGAGCATAAAATTCAAAATTTGATTTTGATCGAAGAAAAGGAGACGTGTTTGCTTGAATCATTTGGAAACTTTGACAACCTGGTTTACTTCTCTTTTATGTGTACATGTATATATACTAAGTCTACTCAGACGCTGGGCCCCTCTGGTAGTCGTGAAGTCACGCGTGCAAATGAATTGCATTAATTGGTTTAAAAGCAGTGAGAACATTGAGTGAATTTTAAAACACGTGACTTGTTACGACTACCAAACGTGTATTCGTAAAACTTCTGTCCGACTGCACCTATTGTTATTTTACGTTTCATATTAGTGAAGTAGAATATTGCATTATCATAATTTAAAAAAAAAAATAATAGAAATTGTTTTTATTCTATTGCATGCATGCCATTTCACATATTCTGATTCACGAATAAAATCAGGCGATGGAAAATCCCATTCAAATTGTCACGAATTGCGTCAAATCCCATAAATATTATAGTAATAGATAATTGAAAACCAAAAATTCGTGCAATCTTCTGAATTTGGCTCATTTTGAGCCAACATTTCAATTTCATTGTCAGTGATGCAATTTGGCATATTCTGATTGTCGTATAAAATCAGGCGACGCAAAACCCTATTCAAATTATCACGAATTGCGTCAAATTCCACAATATTACAGTAATAGATAATTTTATTAATAACCAAAAATTCGAGCAATCGGCTGAATTTGGCTCATTTTGAACCAACATTTCAATTTTATTCATAGTGATGCTCAAAATAGTTGCCAATTTAGATTTTAAATTAGTCAAATGCATTTTCACGCATAAAGATGTTCCGAGAAAGTTGAAAGTAGCTTCAAGCAATAAGAAAGAGAATTTACGAGACATATCAACCACTGACGTGATGTCTACAATAATGGTGCATGAGGAATCTTCAATTTCTAATTAAATTCGTCTACATTTATACTCGACGAATAAGCCGCCTTAAACATATTCAGACAAGAAGCCTGTTGACCCTTACAGATTCCCTATGTAGTCACTTTGAAACTGTCGTGAAAATCGTTTAATGTATGTACGGTCTTATTTGAAAGTCTTATTTTAAATTGAGATTAACTGCTCACGTGCATAAACGTTCACAATTAGATTACCAAAATTAATGGATCTGGTTCGCAATTCTGGAAATAAGATTACAAACGCGGCCGTGAATTAACAACGTTTACAAGATGATCATAAATCCCGTGTTTGGTAATGCTGTTTTCCTTCAACTCCCAAAATCTCTCTGCATATTTTAGGAGATACGTGCATAAATAATTAAATTTTCACTTTCTGAAAATGCACTTGGAAATGAGCTCAGCGCACGCCACATGAAATAAACTGTAATGTATATACCGTTATCTCCGTTATCTCCGGGTGATTCTCTTTATACTCACACGCCGACAAAAAGTCTTTGGAGAAAAATTATCATATTTTGAAGGAATATAAAGATTTGAGAATTACATGTGGGGTCACAATGAGTCGTTATCATGGAAAAGCACCATCCTATTTTTACTTAGCAATTGACTCGAATATATAAATCCAACACAAATATGTATAATATACTGTAGGTGTAGGTGGTGTGGGTTTGGGCTCGAGTCACCCCCCCCCCCTCATTGTTCAGCAAATTTACATAGGATAAGTACAACTCTACTAGGTTGACCTCCCCCCCCCCTCAATTTAAGATTGAGACCCCTCCATCGAAGGTCCTTCTCCCGTCACTGAAATTTAGAATCTATCCCGTTGCCCATGTGGACATGTATTCCCAAATATAGTATTTTGTTAATTTTAAATGGTAAAGTGCATTAAATGCCTTTCATCATAACCTAAACATCACATTTTGATCATCTTATCCATTACTGGCATCGATACACAGAAATTATAACCTACTTTATATTCAAATAAAAAATTGTTTACAAGTTTATACGCCATCGACAGCTGAATCAGAAATTCGAAATTGAACAGAGAAATGAGCATCAATATTGACGACCGTTTTATGACGTATTAAACTTCTAAAAGGGCAATTTGAAGAGTTTGTCAAACCAATGAAATTTTAACTAAATTTCGGATTTCAATTTTCTATAGCCCAACAAATTGAATTAAAAAGCGGCAATGTATGCAGGTGAAGCAAGTGCTTAAGGTGCAGATGGAAATGAATGATTCTTTCTTGTTTAATCAAACCCAATTTTGGCTCCAATTAATCACCGACTAATACCCTGACACGTTAAGAGCTTTAAGCAATCGATATGCCAACAGGAATCACATTCACAACCTTATCCACTTTGCCAATGCAACTGACAGTAAGAATGGATTACTAAAACGTAATTGCATAAAACACTTGGAATTAAAAGAGATGATGATACTCAAAGAGGTGGGAGCAAAGACGTGCAGCTAGCATGGAATTAACCGTTCAAGAAAAGCAACAGTGTGACGCAGTCTGGGAATTGATGATCATTCTTTGAATGTTGCACTGAAACCAAAACATTTAAAACACAATTTACACAAGGAAACCTAATTTACATCACCTGTTTCCTTCGTGCTCAAAAACTGCTGTCAAAGTGTGACGAGGGAAGACACTGACTTCCGTCGAGGTAACATCATTTACCTTTCGGGAAAAGCAGGTATAGGTTGCCTGGTTTAGAACAAAGCAAACTAAGTTGATATTAAAAGCTCCTAAAACTTATGTAAAAACTTCATACAGTTAACTGTTAAGAGAATCGATAAAACTATTATGTAACTTTCAAAATGTGCTGGTACTGAAAACAGAATAAGATGTCTTCGCTAACAAACTTGTCCTATCAATTCTGAAGCTTCCTAATGCAGGTTCATTTTTCTATTACAAACTACAAGTGAGGCCTACATAAAAAACACTACTGTCACCGACTGTTGCTCAAACCGAAAGATCAGGTTGTCAAGGAAAATGTTTCAATTTTGTAAAATTGACAGAAAATATATCTTGCATAATCATTTTAATACTATATAAAAGAATTAAGTAGTGCCATATACTGTATAACGCATACGAGCAATATGTATTCCAATTTTAAAAAATTACACACAGGTAATTCATTTAGACTTTAAATACTAGATCCGATTTTAGTTTAAAATCCAAGGAAATGTTTGCGTTTTCATTTTCATTTTTAAAAAAGTAAAATGCGCAGATAGAAATATGAAATTAACATGTAAAAAATATAAAAAATATACAAAAATACAATGTTCTTATTATATAATACGGTAGAATATTAAAAACGCAAGTAAGCAACATTCAGTACATACAGTTTGATAATCAATTATTACTTAATAAACGATGACATAACATTGAAACGTCTGAAGAAATTCGGAAAAATAATAAATCCACGTTGAAGCAAACTTTTTCTACATACAGTATAACGTCTTACAGTCCCTACAGTACATCCAGATTGATCATCGAAACTTTTGAAGATCGTATAAATTCTAAAAAAAACCAAATTTGTTAAGTAGATTTGTTGCGGCTTTTCTAACTGCACTCAATTTTATTCACACTGCTCTATATCAGCAATACAGTGCCTTATATCTCGATATACATACAGGGTCAGTAAATCCCAATTGGACGCAGCAAATCCCCTTTAAAAACACGCAAACCCAAAAAGCGACACAAATTCGGTGCATTTGACCACTGACAGCGCCTCTCACGGGATTTAAGGCCTCGCAAAAAAACGCTTGGCCAGTTTTTTTGTTGATTTGTATACACAGCAATTTGCGTAATACATATCAGATAGGAGCGCCTAATGGAATGCTCGGAAATGGGCAAAGCCTGGTAATTTACGATCGTAAGATCCTTAAATTCTCCTACGCGAAACCGACACTAAATCCAGTTCCATATACATGTAAGCCCAAGGCGACAGAAAATGCTCCTAGTCCGATGCAAATGCTATTCATAAAATGAAGATAGAATCGTAGAAAGGAGAGATCTCGGGGATTTTAACACGATGAGCGAGGGCCAAACAGAACGTGACGGGAAAGTAAAGTGCATTTCACAATTACGGACCGGTACAGAGCTTTAATTCCGAAATAACAAATGCTAAACATCAAAGGAAGTTTGCGTAAAACCCCTCGATAATAGCGCGCTAAGAATTAACATAGCTTGATTGGCATTCTGCTCAAATTACCTTTCCATTTGAGAGGCTTCCGATTCCCCCAGATATGCTTACAGAATTGAAACCACAGTCAACCTTGGTAGTTTTACTTAAGAATATTAGCATTTTTGGGTAGTATCTTAGGATTTTAGGAGTATCTTGTGAAAGATTTACCGAAATGCTTCACGCCGTGACAAGAATTTACAAGTTTTGTTGCAATTTTTGATTAAAAAAAATTGGGTTTTTGTATCATACATGTACATGCGGTGCTGCTCTTCAGCTGCCATGATGGTAATCCATAAACTTGTCCATCCATAACTTCTTAGACCTTCGTAAAAGCCATGGACTTGTTTTATTTTTAGCAAAGACCGCATTTGTAATTATTTCCAATAACACACGCTGACTTGTAAAGAATTTAGTGAATGCAAGTGAATTTGGACCAATTAATGGACGCTTCAGTTTGATGTATTTTCAATCTCTGCTCAACTGTTACGAGTCGTCATTCGAGCTACATAATGTATAGAATTAGGCGCAAAGACTTGGCAGTACAACGACAACCATAAAAGCGAATTGCATAATTTCACTGACGAAACAGAGAAAAATTTCGATTTCAAGTTTTTATAGGCGAACAGGTTGAATTAAAAATGGAAATGCATGCAGGTGAAGCAAGTTCGCAAAGTGCAGATATGCAAATAAATGATCCTATCTTATGTAATGAAACCCAATTTTGCCTTCAATTAATCAATGACTAATACCATGCAATGTTAAAAGTTTACCTCTACAGTTAATTACACCCAATTACTTTTGCTAATTGTCTTGAATTATAAATATTTCACTTTTTAAAATAAATACTGATGTGAATATAAGACCGCTATCTATCAAGTGCAAAACAACTCATAAATATTTCAGTATGACTTAATCAAAAACGTAAAATCATTAAATTTAAAAAAATATTTCTTAAGTATTAGAGAACATAAAACAAAAAGACGTTAATATACAGTGTACATGTTTTGCAGTCATACCTGTATATGCAATTATGTCGAAACAATATTCTCCACACTGCACCTACGAGCCGTTAACTCTTCAGTAAACAAAAGATTGTTAAAATGATTGTCATTATTTTTCCCTCCTCAAAAAAAATCTTAAGGTCGATCTTAATGTAAGGGTAAAGTTTCCAAACAAAACACTCGAGAAAACCTCTAAGACTATGGGTCTGCTAATTAATAACTGGTTCGGGCACCAGAATTCAACAGTTTTCGAAATTGAAACACACTGTAAATCCTTCTCACCCGTGCGAGCACACGCTTGCGTGTTTGCTTGACGTCATACGCAATTTGGTCAATAACAACGAACCGATAGTTTGGGTCAAGATTGATGTCACGTCTCGTGATCGACCGCTAATGGGTGAATAATATCATGCCAATATCTCTATTGTTTTCGAGGTCCCTCAACTGAGCCATATTCGAGCAAAGACGCTTAAAACGCAATGGCTTCATTTGCCGTTACATAAATCACATTCAAGTGAATGGATTTGTCCATGGTTTAAAAATGCATCTTCGGAAACAGACTAAAAAAATATCATTTGCTTACCTTGGTTTTACCACAAGAAAAAAGCAATGCTGGAACTCATTTTACTTAAAAATTGGAATTTTTTCGAATAGTGTGATTTTTCCAGGTAGCAAAAGAGGCGGAAGCTGCACATAAACTTTGAAAACTTAGAACGCCCCTAAAGGGCAGGCAATCACTTACAGCACCCAAGCTATGCCTGTTTGCCTACCTTCAAGGGGCTATAACTGATTTGTAGCTGTCAGGTAGCTCGGTCAGTTTTACTTTCCGCACATTTGTTCGTCTTATCCATACTTCCTTTGCCAAGAGTATCTCCATTCAACTATTTTTGTGACTGAGATAAACTGAATTTTAGCCGAAAGTAAACATTTCCAGGCTTCCAAATCAACCTAGCGGACATATCTATAAGACGTAGGAAATTTTGGAAGAAAACGGACTTTATAGGAACAAATTAAAAGTTCATAAAATTAAATAAAGACTGTGCCAGTCATACGAAATACAGTATTTTATAAACAAGCTCGTATCAAACCCTCGTGTAGCTGTTCAAATAATATATTTCGTGATTACGATATATTCCTAATTCCAAACAAGTTATTTGTAAATCTCAGTAATATACAGTGTATGTCCATAGCCAAAATGCAGAAAATTGTCATGCAACATGATTTTAAAAAATACAAAATTAGGATAAACTAAGCGTTATGTTATTTATTAATTAAGTACAGCCTCAGTTCTTTTAATTAATCTTTTTTGGGATTAAGACTAAATTTCGACTTGCAAGAGTCTGTTCTGATCACATTTTGTAAATCTATTTTGAATATGAAAAGAAAAATAATTCCAATATTAGACCATGTTCGCCATCATTTCGTAAATCCGGTGAAATTGCCTCGATCTTGGGTGGAACGATAAAGAGTAGGTAGGACCAAATCATTGGCCTGCGCTGACGTCACATCCGGCATAATATCGCGCTTACTAGGAAACTTGTTAATATGGATAAATTGTCGTCTGGGGAGAACAAATTGGCCCGGGGAACAATTGCAATTTCGGAAAGAACTATATTAGTAATTTCCTGATGGGAAAACACAGCTAGTGCATCACGATAAAAGTAAAAGACAAACAATAATCCGAGAGCCTCCAGATGCCAATGCAGCTAGCTGGGTGGGCCCGAAGCTGAAAAGGTCAGTCACTTCTAACAGGTAAAAAAATATCATTTTTCAATATATTCAGTTTTTGGATCTTGTTTCACTAAATTGCTCCTGCAGGAGTCATAAAGCCGGCCCACGCAGTTAACTTTAGAAAAATATCGTGTTCTTAAGCCCTCCCAGATGAGCGAAAGTAAATGTCGTTGCTTGAAATAAACGCCGAAGAAATTACCCACTAAAGGAAGGCCAAACGATACCAAAGCAGCCCAGCAACAGGAACAGGAAATGGCAAAGCGTTTATCATAAGCCTAAACTGCATACGTTCTAATTTGTGTACTAACATTTAACCGTTGACCATAGCCGTTGCGCGTGGTAAGAAGTTCAGCGACCCCACCATTTGTGCCTCAACATAGGTAGATTTACGAAAAAAAATTCCAACATCAGCCGCAAAATGGCCGTTTTATATGCATTTAAATTGCAGAATTGCAAGAATGATATGCCCTATAATCGAGGGACGTAAACAAAGGTCGAAAGAAAAACCAGAACCAAGCTGGGTTTTTTGATACAGCGCAGATTGCGTAATTCTGCACTCTGCAGATATTCTGTACTTTAGATCATAAACGAGCAAGAACCGTTCGTAATACTCTAATAACAACAAACCCCAAATACAAATACAGTATTTTTCATATCATCTTTATGGATTTCTGGGCAAAAGTTAGTCGCTACCTGACGATGATATTGAAGTATTTTTCAGAAATAAAATCGTAGCTACGTTCAAATGAAATCTTAAAGAAAGCACCATTCAAGCCAAACATGAAACGGCCGCACATGCTCCACCTTCTTAAACTGCTTTTTTTGGGGGTTAGTCGTAATTGTCGATTAAAGTTAACGGGCGCTTTTACGCAACTGAGTTTAAGCAGAAAACTGGGTGCCTGAAGCCACAATTTTATTAACCAATTTTCTTCTTTAGTTCTTCATGAACTGCGCAATTATTCTGAACCCTATTTCGCATTTCTAGAGATTGCAGTAAGCCCAATATTTGTTTTTATTTCATTTTTACAACCGGACTCATCATAGCTGCTTTTTTTAAAATAAATTGTTGGCAAACACTGAGAGCATCAATGTTGTGCAAGATTGCTCCATTTTAGGGGCAAAATGAACGTCACCCACTCAAAATAGAGCGATAGATTCCTCTGTGCAATAATAGCCAATGCAGTCTAGCCACGCAACGAGAACTCGTAAATTTCATATATCAATTTATATTTTGGCAATATTTATCGCGAAGCATTATTTCGTGCCCCTCAATTAATGGTCGTTATTTTGGCTATGTTATTAAAAGCCTTATTGCCACATTCTAAAGCGGACAATGGGACGGATGATTGTCCTTATGCAACTGCTATAATATGGAGATTAATGAATTCAGTGACAATTTTGTGTTTTTCATGAGCTTAACGGGGCTTTTTTTCCTCTCAGGAAAAACTAGTATCAACAGCACAAAAACGCTTAGCAACCATGAGAGCGCAACTTCCGAAAAAATATTTCCACCACTTAACGGTCATAAACATACACTATGACGTCAATCATTTTTAGCGTGTTTTTACCCTTTGCTTTCTCCAGAAATTTACTTTTACATTACCTTCCACCCTCCATAGAACTCAAAAATATTAAATATTATCAATATATTGTATTTACCAACAGAATAAGATGTAGACATATACTATAAATCCAATGATACAAATGTGTTTAAGATATATGTAAATCTTAAATACATTTGTATCTTTGGACGTTCACGTTACAGAACAAATTAGATGCAGCATCATTAGTCTGTAATTATTTAACAATCAATCGATCATGATAGCCACTTGTGTTTTTCCAACAGTATGATGGTGCAGAAAATAATTTAACTGAGGGCATTTGGTTTATCAACAATGTATGAATTTTGTCGAAAAACGCCAAAAAGTGATGAAAGCTCATCTCCATAATTGCAAACACATTTTCAAACACTGTTGACGTCAACATTATTGCCAAAGTTTTATTTTTGCTGTTCTTTAACTGCAATCAATAGGCAATTTGCACGTGATGCCTCGGCGTTACTTCAGCAAATGTGATCATGTAACATAATACCGCATCTAGTATTATGTTACTTCAGCAAATGTGATCATGTAACATAATACCACATCTGGTATAATATTATTTTACATTGGCTCAAAATCATAAAATAAAAATGTTTTATTTCAAGGATAGAAAAATTTAATTCGAATTACAAAAATCAACACCATTTCAATAAAAAGTGGGCGCTGATCAGAATGGGAATATCAAGAAAACTTGAAGATTGTAATTTCCAGGGAGAGGAATTAGATTTGCCAAACAAAAGGGCAAATAACTAAACCCGAACATTCAAGTAAAACTGAAGAGAAATTCTGAAGTTTCTGAAAAAAAAAATGAGAAACTACTGTCGATGCCCAAAGCACAAAGTAAAAGATGAGAAATATACTGTGTATATTATGCGTGAACACGCATAATTTGGCTTTCTAGTAAAAACGATAAAAAATCGCGACAACTAAATCTATGGATCCTTTCTAGTAATACGAATGTGAAATATTTTATGTATGCAGAAGATAGATCAACCAAAAGAATAATGAGGGACCATTATTCATTATATGCATTAGAGTTATGCATATGCACTGTTATACAGCACATTATTTTTGCTAAAAAAATTCCAAATGCTTTCAAAGATATCATTTCGACACACATGCATGACTACATTGGATAATTGCAAAATACATACACAGTGTACTGCATTTATTAAAATAAAATTGTTGGAACATGTTTGAAAATTTTAAAGAAAATATATGGCAAAAAACATAGGCGTCTGAAATGTATTAAAACAAAACTAAACGGTACAAAAATTTGAAAAAAAAATGTCTAAGCCCTTTAAAGCGTGCTTTATATATGTATAACATCACTTCCAGATCTATAATTTATGAAAAAATACGTTTTTTATTCCCGCACTAGATATCATGAGTATGAAATCGATTCTGGTCATCTGCACGATCATGGTGGTACTCTGCTGCATAGCCACAGAAGGACGTTACCTACCAACCAGAAGTGACGACAGTCGAAAGGATGAAATTCGCGAAATTTTGCGTGAGGTAAACTCCTCTAAGGCCTATTCCGTGTATGTTTTTAGTTCTTTAGAAAGTTCCATTTATGGAATAATTCATGGTTGAAACTCATAACTTGATTGCGATGTAAAAGGTCAAATTCAGCAGCTGCACTTTAATACATGTACAGTGTATACATACTGTATATATTAAATAATGTTGATTAAATAAAAGTGCACCCTGTTATTTTTAAAACAGATTCTGGAGAACTCGGCGGAAAGAAAGGATTTTGCCAAAAGATTTCTAATTAGGAGGTCGGCAGATGCTGATGGTGCCACCTCAATGGACAACTACGAATCCAGTTAGAATACAGCAATTATCATGCCCATCATCGATTGGAAAAGGTAACTAAATTCAATTTGTCATGATTTTTGTTCATAACTCAAGTTGAAAGATCATACTGGCTCAAACCGTATGGCTAAAATCCAGTTGCTTAGAACTGATTTTTGAAGATTGACATCATGAATAATTGGTGAATTATACGATAACAAAAATTTTAAACAAACTTTACTAAAATTCTGTTTTTGATTTCTTTGTTTTTGTGTCCAAAACAAATTTCGCAATAGAAAAAAAATAGGAAAAATATTTCGCAGACCACTAAGGCAGAAATAAAAAGCAATATTTAAAGTTTGTTGGCATTAATTTTAAAATCTAAGATTACAAAATGAAAATTCTATAGTTATTTATAAAATAACCAGAAACTGAGCGGACGTGCCGAGATTTTTCGCGGACCGGAAGGAAATTTCTGCGGACTGGCGGTTGAGAAACACCGATTTACATCATTGTCTGAAAGAGTCAACTATATGAATGTGTATGAAATTGCACGTAGTTGCAAACACGCCATGAGGAAGCCATTGTTTTAAGACATTCAAACGAAAACATCTCGGAAGTAAGTAGTATAGAAACTACTGCAAAAAAAAATATGCTGAATATTTAAGCAGAGCGTTACTCAGTATAAAATAACACGGAAAAGTCGGTGAGAAAGAGCGAGTCCAATTTTCAGAGTGCTCCTGCATCAGGCCGATGCAAATAACCTAATCATGGGAAAGTGCAATGCCAAATGCATGCCTATTTACATACCGGTGCATTGCTCATCGACTTTTTCTCAGAAACCATTTTAGGCGTGAAGAACATACCAGTCTTTCATCTACAAAGATGTCGTTTTTGATGGAAATTTTTGCGAGGTCTTGCTGCTGCGGTCTCCCCTTTGAGCAAACAAATCTTAAGACCATTTTTAGAACGCATGCATCATTCGTACATTTCGCGAAATATTACCATAGACGAACGAGTGTGTACCATTACCCATAATCTTGCGTTTGATGTAACTTGGGCACTTGACTCTGAGCACAATTGCATGAAGCGAAATTGGGACCTATAGCTATAAGACTTATGTAAATTGAACAATTCCTTCTTTAACTGCATGCAGATGGCAGACATTCTTGGAGGATGTTGAAAAAGGTTAACATCCATTTTATGTTATGTTTAGACCGTTATACGATCGTAATAGAATGTTAACGCAGCAGATATATCACGCTGAAAATCTATTTTTTCAAAATTAATTGTGTATAATATTGAGTTTCTTGAAATAATTAAGGAACGCTAAACAAATTAAAAAAAGGTACCAAACTGTCATTAATGATGTTATCATAAAAATCATTTAGCAAAATGACGTACCATAATTGCATAGTTAAGTTGTCTTTACTGTATATACATGTACATGTATCCTACAATGTTATATTCAAAGATATTATGATCAATTTAAATTGGACTAAAGTTTATTTTATTACTTATTATCACTAATATCAGCAGAGGTTCATCAGGAGATAATTCGTCAAATTACTGAAATTTCTTGAGGAAACTGTTACCTATTGAGAAGAAAGTAAATAATTCGGGTGGTTTCTATAGATGCATATCGTCTGCATTTATAATTTAAATTTTAAAGTTTTCATTTCAAAGTGCATAGAAAATAACAGATTCATCCAGTTTATTTGCAATTTTAACTATAGCGTCATTAACATTAATAATTGATGTATAAGTCAAGTATTATTTCTCTAAAGAATTCGTATTAAATGCTCAACGATATATTAATAACATTACAATTCTCAATATGACTAGCATGTATACCCCCATCATGAATTTGAACCCCTTAAAAATTTTATAGTCATGGACTCATTTGAAAGCAGGTCGTATGCCAATAGGATACCTGATTTTTTGACGCAGCGTGATGTAACCTGATGTCCCACCCAATCAGATCATTCGTGGTTGCAATGCTTGAAAAATAAACCAACTTTGCGTAGGTCTTAGGCGTGAAAAAGGTCAAATCCCCATAAATGCTAACACTCTAGACATTCAGCCACATTGCCATTCCCTTAATGGCCAATATAATACCTATGTCGACGAAAAAAGCCCATTCCATATAAATAAAGTGCACGAAATTATGTTTCCGACATGCCAGCTATTCCCATATATATTTATCACTCACTTATAGATCCCTTCGCTCATGTTATTTCACATTTTGTACATTTTCAGCCAGGTTATGTGTTAGCATAGTAGAGATATATCCTCCCTGTCTGGCTGTAGAGCCAAGAAATTTGAAATGAATAATGGAAATATGTGCGGACGTAAATCCTGTTTACCATCCTAAGCAGAACGTGTCACACTTTGCTCCAACTTCCAAGCACTCAGAAACTGAAGAAATCATTATAGACATCAATACGCAGCGTGTCGTCACTGCTCAGCAATCATATTTTGTTTCCTGTAATTGGGAATGTTTACAGCGGAGACATCTGGAGTAGCTTCTGTTTTCTGTTCAGTGAATTTAATGATGCTTATTTTACGATCTTGAAAACATTCTTATAAGCAAAAGGGACGTCAAAATATGTTCGTTGAAAGTGTACGTAGTTCGTATTATCAGAAGTCAGAAAACAACATGATTTCAATGTTTTATTTCCCAATCCCTCGAAGTAGCCAACTGTTTCTTTCGCAACATTTTCTCAACAAAGTTTTGAATTTGTTTTATGGAAATGATTCACAAAAATGCGTTCGTCATAACAGAAAATTTGTATTATCCGAGTTCGTCATAACAGAAAATTTGTATTATCCGAGTTCGTCATAACAGAAAATTTGTATTATTCGAGTTCGTCTTAAAACAAGGAAATTAACATTATTCGAAAATACCCTAGGACTGGGATTGAAAATTAGTTCGTATTATCAGTAGTTTGTATTATTCGAATTCCTAAGGTTCCGGTCGTCCCATTGTATTCAATCCAAACTTCATTTCCGCATCATGCAAATTTCGTCATTATGCAGGTATCACGTGATTTTTTAAACCATTCCATTCACAAAAATTACCAGGCGATGATTCGATCAAAAAGTCACCTGACACCGGATGCTCCATTATTTTTTTTCACTTATTTGCAATTTACAGTGCACGGCTCATTGCTCATACGTCAGATCCGTGTACTTAAAACTACTTTAATTCCAGAAAACATTCTCTAAAATATCTAATTTTTGTATCTTTTCCAGGATTTATCAAGACGCATCTAGGAGGACACTCGCACCGCAATTTTTGCATCGTTTCAAAGCCGCCCTTTCCGTTTCCGCTATGTTACGGCTTTATCGAGAACTCTTCATGTAGTAATAACCTGTCCACTAATATTTTGCGAATGCCTGGTTGAACTGATCTCAATTAAAGAGAAGATGAAATAAATCCAAGCAAAAGGGGTTTCGAGTTGTCCTTTATTAAAAGCGCACACAAGCGAGGAGTAAGCTCATTAACTGTACTTCTTACAATAAAATTAATTAATTACGCTTTCATAGCTGCAATTAAATCCTTATAATATCACAAACCAAGACTCGTTAAGTGAGCATTAGAGTGGTAGACGCCTTGCCTAACTGAATATGTTCGGATTATTTTAATTATGCTCATGATAATCACTCGTAAGGGAAGCATATATCCAGAACTGCGCAGCAGACCATCTCTAATCCGAACTAAACAAGGAAATAATGAGACAGAATAGGCGAGTAGAAGCATTACATGTACCAAAGAAGAACATTGCAAAACAATTGAAAATAAAGTAAGCTTAATTTCATTTTAGTCCGATTTTTTTTTCAAATGGTTTTCAAAAGTTAAACAATCTTTCAAAAAAGCACTTAAAACCTCATGTCATCAATGTCTTCAATCCAAAATAAATTGAAATGGACAATATAAATGGACAATACAATCAAAATTGAAACGACAATAATCATAAAATGACTCTAAACTACATGTAATTTTACCAAGTTCTCTTTGAAATATGCCATTATACTTAGCACTACGAATTTATTACATCATCACGTGTCATATGACCCAGCTTACATGTAAGCTAGTACTGTATTTAAAAACCATTACCGGTTTTTCAGCAAATGTTCGTGGCAATTGCGACCGATCTTAATTCCAACTTGATTGGTGGTACTCTAATAAGTAATCATGAGCTTGCAATTTCTTGGTGGCAAAAAATAAATCAATCATCCACTCGATGAGTAAAAGTAAAAGATGCAACGGTGAGACAAAATGAAACCATAAACAATTTATTATCAAAAAAATATTATGTACACACATGTATAGGCAAAAAAAAAAAAACAGAATAGAGAGCCACCCCATTTTTTTTCTTTCCTGTTATAGTTACGTAAATTCTTGTTTCACGGAAACGTGTGCTCAAACTTTTTTACCGTAACACCTAGGACAAAATGTCAAATATATGTGTGTATATATTCAACTGGTTTCGTCTTCATTGGCAATTATTTGAAGTTGATGAAATGTTTTGAAAAAAGGAGCAAACATCAGTTGCTAGCTGCGCTGCAGCACACTGGTGCATGAAGGTCGCTTCACAGCAGTACACTAGTGTGCTTCAGCGCATCTTGCAATTTGTGTTTGTCCCTGTTTTCAAAACACTGTAGCAACTTCAAATCATTGCAAATAAAGACGAAACCAGTTGAATACATACAAACAAACCATGCTATTCCTTTTCCTAATTTTACATTTTGTCCTAGGTGTTACGGTAAAAACGTTTGAGCACACGTTTCTGTGAAACAATTGACATACAGTATAGGTCTAATCCTAATGTGTGCTCTTTCCAATGATGTTGTTACAACATCATTTAATAGAGAACACATGACTTCCTCTTCAACCGCACAAACAGAATTTACGTAACTATAATAGGATAAAAAGTGGGGTGGCTCTCTATTCTGTTCCACCCTCTTTACAGTAAATAGCAGCATAATAAAGGAATCAGAACCAAAAATGTTTGGCATCGAAGGCAAAGCTTCCTGCTATTTGGTCATGAACAATCTCGTTCTTTATTTTTGAGTATTTTTTATAGATCATTATTAAGAGTATCCATCGGATGAGCTCAACAAAAAGGCGATCTCACTTCTCAACTTTAAGAAGGCAAGGTCCTCATTAGTGGACGCTATGCACGCCTTTAAGACCTCGTCTAAGGGCCCTTTTAAGTGCTGCTTAGGAGAATGCAAAAGACCAGGGCTGAACGTATGGGAATTTGCGAACAGCTTTCGGCAGGCAGCCTGTAAACACAAAAGTCCTGTTATAGAAAAAATCCACATCTGCTAGCAGTAACCAGAAACAATGCCCACCAATTCCAGATAAAGCATTTTCAAATTTTAAAAAACTCTCAAGCTGAATATGTGAGAAGCTTTAGGCATTGTTTAACAATAGTTTCTATGCACCTTTCCATTGAGTCAATGTGTAAATTTTGAAGGTCAAGTTCACTCAGTGCATTTACCAAAGAAATTTTATGTAATCTGTCCATTGAAAACCGTGCACAATAATAGGCATTCAGGTGTTTTAGTTTCATTCCCAAACAATAAGCATAAGTGAACATTAAACTCTGGATATTTGCCAAAGCATAACAATGGTGGAAGCTTTTGTTATCAGGTAATTATGTCGGACATTATCCAGGTCAACGGTGGGTTTTGTTTAAGCACCATACTTCCTTGCCATTGTAGTCAGGATTAAAGCGAAAGCGGGTAACTAGAAGAATTAAAATTTGACTGTGCTATATAATAAAAAAAAATTCAAAATAATACGGATTTTCTCTTTAAGGCTCATATTTGCTTTAATGACTTCTGTAATAAACAAATGGCCATTTCCTTTTTAGTGCCTGCTGTGAGGCTCGGAACTCGCAATCTTGAGTAAAGTTTATTTAGTTCACGAATAGAAAAAAAAAATTCCATTGAACACATTTACATTAGCAATATTTTCCCTTGCATGTCATTTTTTCTGCTCCAATTTGGATTTTAATAAATGCTAATCCAAAGCATTGATAATTTGGCCATTACGGACAAAACATTTACAAATGAACGTTTGATGATATAATTGATATATTTATTTGAATTGCGAAGGTAATTGCCTCATCGTACAATTATTTTATTTGCATTTTTCTTTCTAAAGTTCAAAAAACATTTAGTTTTCAAAAATGTGGGTGTAGGCTTTATGATGCACTTTAACTACATGCATCTTTTTAGATCTTCACAAACTAGAGCAAGGTACTCACCATGATTAGAGCTATAAAATATTCTCCACCATATACCAACCTGTAAATTGGTGTTCACTTTGCGAGTATTGCAAGTACGGTTTCTCAGGTCACATGCCATTGTGCAGTCAAAAAACGCACAGTCGTGGTCCGCATTGCACGTGCTTTGGTAGCAAATCATCTTGTTGAGAACATCTTCAAAGTACAAGTCATCCCCATCCAAAAGTTTCACATTGTGAAATGCATCAAGACCAAAGTGATTGAGCTTCATGTCACAGATGCGCAAGGCGTATGGAAAGTGATACTCTGCTGCCTCTAGGACCTTCAGAATGCCCTGCACAATTTCGGCACGAAGGTGCCAGCCTGTTCGAGTAAAAGCTGATGCAGGCGTCACATGCTCCATGGCATAAAAATGGCCACAGCTGCCATAGATGGCTGGAAATAAGCCACTGCTCTGGAACAGCCTAAAAGTGAGATACTCTTTCTGCTGGGCCAGCAGCCAGATGCTCTGGAGCATGGCTCGCAGGTCTCGGTCTGGCACAGCAGTTTCGTTCTCAGCCCATTGATGAGTTATGCCCGACAAAAGAGTCGGTATGAAACTATCAGCCTGTAGTAAATGCTGCTCTTGAAAATTGGTATCAAAATTCACAGAGATCACTTCCTTCAAGATGATCAAGAAGTGGTGCAGCGACACCTGGTGCTCTGGTCCTGAAAACATGCTGTATGGAAATGGATCGTAGGCGTCCATACTGTCATGTTTCGCCTTCACCACGACAGTGCGTTGCCTCCATTGGGCGGTGAAGACAACGTCCTTAGCCAAGTGCGGTATGTAGCAGGAGGACACAGCGAAGTCTTGTCCATGGTGGCATATATCTTCACACAGGTTGCCAGCAACTTGACCGGCTTCATAATGGTGACACTGATAAAGAGGGTATCAGAATGGTATCAAAATATCTTCACTTGTGTTTGTGCAATTTGGGAGACCACGATTCCTAGACTTACAACAGCCCTTTAACACTATTCTTATCATCATTAAGTCACAAACTATCTTTAAGTGCCTCATTAATGAAGAAATTACTTTTGCCATTAAGAAATGTCACTATTATGGATTTCTAAGAACAGGTTACAACAAAAATCAATAGCATATTAGCCACTTCAAGTATTTGGTGACCCAATTAGGGCATCTTTTCATTTAATTTCCGTATTTGATATAAAAATTTGAGTGCAGGATTTCAAAACTCTGAAAGGTTTAAAAAGATCCATACATTCAATCTATACCACAAACAGATTAGAGAAGACATGAACTATGATACATATATATATGTATTGTCTATACTGTATTAATTAATTCCATTTCAAAATAAATTATTTCTTTATGCAGGATATGTATGGGTAAACAGCAAGAAAAGCATGACATCGACATGCCAAACAGCAATAATAACAATACTTTTTCAAATATGACACCCTATACTGTAACTATAATTCCATTTCCTGTAATTACATAGCCCCTGAAAAGCCCATGTTCATCCTAAATCAGCAGGCAAACTACGATTCCACGATAAAAAAGACACGTACCATATAGCCTACTATTCAGTGTATTGGGGATACTTCCACTTCCAATGGGGTCAGCAAAGTAGCTTAATTATAACGGTAATTATCAATTCTCAAGTATCATTTGCAATGCTCTATCATATCATAAAATTAGATAATTTAATTATCACTTCCTCATCTGATAATTAAGCACAAGGACAATATATGAAGGCCACAGTATCTTATTTCCTGATAACGAAGATTTGTAATCCCTAGTCTCTGCATTCAATGACCTCAATATACTGTATATCAGCCGACACGACAACCCATTTTGTGCAGTTCTAAATCATTGCTTTACTTACCAAATTCCTAATAGCATTCTTCGTTTTGTAATTGAGGCAAAACAGGGCCGTACTTATGGAAAGAATGTGCAGTAGAGAAGCAACTAACGTTAAACTGATGAAAACGATAATGACAAGTTTGACAACAAACCGAGAGCTGAAACAGGATCGAAGTCCGCGACAAGGGATTTGGCGTAGAAACCTCATCTACGCAAACTGGCAAAAGAGACACGTCCGCAGTCCTTTCACTGTCCAAGTTTGCATATTTTGAAAGTGAAACATCGTGCTCTAGATTTCGATCACATGGACTTTTTGTTTAACTTAAATTGCAGTTTGAATACAATTCTAGTGGCGACATCTAATGGCCAAATACTAAAACCACAGTATACGAAATATAAGTAGGTGCACTTCATTGATGTTTCTGGCTCTGAAAAGCACCGCAGCTATCCCTGTGTACGAAAGTAACACTAAGATGAGGCCACGCCCATCT
>JAQGAO010001472.1:0-24252 GCA_034697705.1 Ommatoiulus sabulosus
CCAGGACATACTGCAGACGTGTGCCGGACGCTGCAAGCACAGCTCGATGGGTCCACCTCGGCCAGCGCTCGAGGCTCCCCAACACCATCGGCACGTCAGCAGCCCGGACCATCGCGGATGTCCCCCAGTTCCTCACGGAAACCTTGCAAGAGATCAAAGAAGAAGAGATCACAGCCTCCCGCTCCACAGAAGCCAGAGCAATCCTTCTTCGTAGGAACTGCGGAACACGATGCCCAGGATTCCAACCAGTGGTTCTGGGACTCAAACACAGCAATGCACAGTACTAACAGTTCCTTAATCTGGGTAAACAACTTAAACTGCTTGCCGTCGTGGTCGTAGTAAACGACTGTCTGCAGGCCCGTCTTCTTTGGGACAAGCATCATTTGCCACAGCGGGCGTTGCATAGTTTTTTGCATGTACCTGTCCTTTGGGGACGACTTCAGTGGGATAACGTTTTGACCACTTACCCGCAAGGGAACAATCAATTCCTCTTAATCGCTGTCCCTGGAAAATTTAAGTCACCCACAATAATAATTAGAGGGTCTTTGTTTTTAACATAAACTGCCTGAAGAGCACAAATAAATTCATTTATGTGCTTAGAAAGGTCGTTTGGCCGGTAAAAAAAAATAGGTATAATTTCTGCACATTTTTGAGGTACACGCTGCAAATTACTAGTTTGCAGTCAGATTAAAGCTTGGTTTCCCTTGTCAAGTTAATATCTTTTTCATGTGCAATAAATACTCCTCCATAACCATCATTTCTATCTCTGCGGTAAACAGTTAAGCTGTCGGGAAAGAATTCTGCTGTAGAGGGTTCAGGAGTGAGCCTTGATTTAGAACCAAAGATGATATCTGGTGCCTCAGATTCAACTGGTTTTCTAAATTGTATGTTTTATTTTTTATACTTTAGCAGTTAAGAGTTATTATTTTTAAGCATGATGACTTTGCAGTACTAATATCAGTTTTGGGAAAGTCCCCCTTTTTAGAGTTTAGTAGTTTCCCTGGTTCACACGACCCACAGCTTTAACTAGTACCGAACCTAGAACTGTTTTACCCTTAGCATTAAGGTGTAGACCATCACTCATGAAATACTGCCCAGGATCACGCAACAGATCATAGGTAGCATCTGCAAGAGTGATGCGCTCCTTACGACAGATAAGAGAGATCTCTTGTGTAAACTGTCCAAGGGGATAGTTGGGGAGCCCACCATCAAACCAGGGCAGAATTGATGAAATCACAATACCTGACCCTGGCCTGACGCGACAAATCTCCTTAACTATATGCCGAATGCGCTCAGCAACACCTTTGGGAAAGTCTAGATGGACGTTGTTGGCACCTGCATGCACCACCACTACAGGTTTAAAGCTGACTTTTGACAGCACAGCCTTTACCCGAGTGGTTAGGTGCTCAACACGGGTGTCAGGGTAGCACCACGTTGTTGCCTTTCCAGGCCTGCCGATCCTCACGCCACAGACTATACTGTTCCCAATCAAGTTTACTTCAGGCAGTGGAGTAGTTTGAGGCGATACATCAGGTACTGGTCGAGACAGCTCTCCTTTCTCTTCCAGGCCACTGAAGCATTTTCCAACTGTAGTGCCAGGGGGACTAGAGCCAATAGACTGCCCCCCACAATGCTGCCGAGGTCCAGCTGCCTGCACTCTCCCATAAGACCTCCGGTACCCTTTGCTTTTTCCCACCACCATCCACGGAACTTCACCTTGAATCGCATTTGTTTGGGAAGACTGGTCCCGAAAGGAGCCATCTCCCCTCACAGCCGCATCCACCATGTCAACCCCGGGGGAAAGCTCGGAATCAGTCTGACAGCCAGCATCACACAATACCTTGGGTTGGGAGGTCATCAAGTTCTGGACAAGTTCCCTCAGCTCCCTGATCTCCCTTCCAATGGCAGCATTATCACTTGAGTTGCTGCCTTGCCAGTCCGAGTGAGAACTCCCACCTTTGGTGTAACATGAGCTGGTGCCATGACAAGAAAGAAATTGGGTTAGAAATGAGTAAAAATACGATATTTAGGCCTAATCTAGTATTCTATTTAGAATCGTAATTGATTTAAAATTACTTAACCAATCTCAAAACTAACAATGCCACTATTTAGCTATCAAATTTACCGAAATTTTGAGTCCAAGATGAGCCTTGGATGCCTAAAATTGGTGAAGATATAGTTAGATTTCGGAGAGCAAAAAAAAAACAAACACGTGCACACACTGCACGGACTTCTTATCCCAAGTAATAAACTTATCAAGTAATAAAATCTCCACAACGTCTGGAAACAACGTCAGGAAAGAATTAAAATTAAAAGAATTAAATAAGTACTTCCCTTGATGTGCGATCACCAGCTAACACATCCACGTCCAACCACTGAATTACAGTATCGTTACTGCGCAAAATGAAAATTTCGAGATTTTTAAAACTAAGATATTTTTTGAATCATTGATTAGATTCCAAAAATACTGATATTATCAAATGGCTGAAGATCTTGTAAAAATTTTGTTACCAGAAAGAATATTGGATTGCAAAAATTCACGAATCCACAGCTGGATTATGAGGAGCACAAAAAAACGCGTCTTACCGCTTAGACTAGTCAGACGTACTCCTAGGAGGATATTATTCATCACTATTAACATTATTTATCATTATTATCATTATCAACATTATTTATCGTTATTAATCCTCCAATCCTACTTGTAAATGACATACATAGACAGAATTAATTTTGAAATAAATTGTTGGAACCTAACCAGTTTTGATCCTGCAACCTACCATCTATGGAGACATCACGCTATCCACTGCTCTATCCAGACTCGCTGATTGAATGCGTCTTAAGTGATCATTTCTTTATCAAAAGCTCACCAAAAGATGACGTCATTTTTTGGTCCATTTGTTACTTGTGTCCATTTGAATTGGTCGTATGAGGACCAGAAAATGACGTCCTCATAGAGCGTTATTTGTATTGAGTCCTATGAGGACCAGTTTCGTCGACTAACGGCCAGGACGTCGTTTTTGTGTTAATTTAAATTGGTCATAAGAGGACCAGAAAATGACGTCCTCCTAGGACGTTATTTGTATTGAGTCCTAATAGGACCAGAAAATGACGTCCTCATAGGACGTTCTTTTTTGAGTTAATATAAGTTAGTCTTAAAAGTACCAAAATATGACGTCTAAAAAGGACATTTTTTGGTCCCAAGAGGACCAAAAACGTACCAAAAAAAGGTGTCATTACACAACGTCTTTTTCAAAGCACCGAAACAGTCCTATAGAGGATGTACAAAAGTCGTACATTTGTGACGTCGTTTTTAAAGGACCAAAAAGGACCAAAAAAGTACGTCTTTTTTCGACGTTATTTTTTTGGGGACCAAAAGAGGACGTGTTCTGCACCAACCGACGTGCAGAAGACGTATGAGGACGTCTTGAGGACGAAATAGTTCGTCATTTTGCTACAAGGAAAGAAGTTTGCCAACCTTTCTAAATATAGCATCAACCAATGGTCACACTATGAAGACTTTAAGAATGCGATGGAGGCAAGGAATTTGGCTGCAATCAATTTCATCGGATCCTTAGTGATCATGGAATCATGTTGAATCTGTATGCACCATACTCTCCAAAGCAAAATGGAGTGGAAAACGTGGGAACCATACAGTTCTTTAACTGACCGAATCAATGTTATCATCAAGCAAATCACCCAAGTTAATGTGTACCCCGGCACGTGAAACTGCAGTGTACATACTCAATCGTACAGGGAAAACACCAGTTACCAGAAAATCATCAATGGAATTGTAGAAGGCCATGGTACCAGGAATCTGAGTCACCTGTGTGTGTGCCACAGACAGCTATTTTCACATTCCAAAGAAGTTCCGCAAAAATTTGACAACAAAAGTGTGATTGGTCAAATGGTTAGCTACCTGAATGACAAAGATGAGTACATCTTTCAATAAAATCGTGAAGGACAGTTCCACAAGAGGATGTGACTATGTGAACTTTGCAAGAACCTTAACAAATACCTGAGTTGGTAAACGAAGAGAAACCTACAGGAAATGCTAGGCAATCTGAGCGTACCATCAACCAGAGTGGATGACATTTGGTGACTACATTCATGGTTCCGCATATGAAGTTTTTGCTGGCAGTGAAGATCTTGTGCCATAAAGCGAAGCAATGAATAAGGGGTGACAAAGTGGATGCTCTGAATGAAAATGAAACTTGGGAGCTGGTAGGTTGTCTTTAAAACATAAAAGTGATTGACAACCGCTAAGTATTTCGAAAGAAATTTAATGCAACTGGTTCAATTGCAGGGTTCCATGCTCAGCTCATTGCAAAGGGATTCGCTCAAAAGGCAGGAATCGTTTATGACGAGACTTTCAGTCCAGTAGCATGCTAAGCCACAGAACGTTCTGTGCTTGCTGTTGCTGCAGCAGAAAAGTTGCCCGTATACAAGTTTGATGTCAAAACGACATTCCTATATGGCACACTTCAGGAGAAAGTATTTATGCTTCAACCAGAATGATTTGATGATGGAAGCCGCAGGGTATGCAGACTGAAATGACTTAATTTATGGCCTAAAGCAAGCTACAAGGTACTGGAATCACAAGTTTGTCGACTTCATGGAGGAGCAAGGGCTTAAGGCGTCTTTGGCTGACCCATGTTTATACCATCGAAATGACAATGGCAAGAAACTACACTGCTCAATAAAATTAGGGGAGATTGCAAGATTTTAAAAAAGCAGATGTGTGGCAAGAAAAATGCTGTGGAAATGTGAAGAATGACACTAAATACTGGAATCACAATGTGATAGGCTGACCACATATACAAATTATTGTTTTTTATTGGTTTTCCATGTACAGGCATGATTTGGGAAATTTTACACCCATTGCAGAGCTCTGCGGTTAATCTGTGTTACATTAAACAGGTTCTTTTGTGTTTGAGACTGATCTTGCATGCAGGATTTACCCGATGCCATGGCCTGGATTGCAGTAAAGTTGTTGGATGCTGGTCAAACACAACAGGCTGTTGCGGATACTGGAACAGCACACAGAAGACCAGGGCAAGGCCGTGGACGCATAACAACCCCAGAAGGAGACCGGCTTTTGTCCCTAACTGCTTATCGCAATTGTCGCCAGAATGCCACAGAACTGCAACAGGCCTTCTCCACAGGAACAGGGCATCATGTGTCAACCCAAACAATTAGCAGTCAACTTCATGAAGCAGGGTTGAATGCCTGCAGGCCACTCCGGTGCCCGGTATTGACTAATATTCAGCACAGTGCTCGAAGCACATGGGCCATGGAACATGCAGAATGGGGTGCTGAGCAATATTGATCTGTTCTGTTCATCGTTGAATCAAGATTCACTGTATGGCCAGATGCTCGCCGACAACTCATCTGGCGTGAGAGAGGAACATGCTAAAGCCCTAGTTTTGCTCAGGAAGTGACCCCATATGGTGGAGGCCGTGTAATGGTTTTGGCTAGCATAAGCACTGGGGGACGTATCAACCTCTATGTCATCCGGAATGGTTTACTAACAGCAGCAAGGTACAGGGACGAAATCCTAAGGCCTTATGTCATACTATATGCTGGTGCGATTGGAAATTCGTTTGTTCTTATGGATGAAAATGCCCGCTCACACAGAGCACATGTCATCGCAGCAATGCTGGAAATCCTATGGAACATGCTTAAGAGATGAATTGCTGCCCGTCAATCACCACCAGTGTCCAGCAAAGTTGGAACGTGCTCTTCAGGAGTGGATACATATACCACAAAAATACCTCGATAATCTCATTCTGTTGATGCCACACAGGTGTGCAATGGTTGTGAAAGTGCGTGGGGGTCATACACCCTACTAGGGATGGTGATTTGTTTCCTTGGTTAATTGTTTTGGTTTATCGGAGATGTTTTGTTCTGCCCTAGCAGGTCGCCAGGTGCCATAAAAATGACTAAAATGTCATAAATGCATTCATTAATAAAAATTGCTTTTTTTGTTGCCTATAATTGTCGGTGCCCTTCACATTTCCACAGGAAAACTTTTCTTGCCACACATATGCTTTCACAAAATCTTGCAATATTCCCTTACATTTTTAGCAGTTTAATTGTTGTCATATACAGCATGTGGATGTTGGTTTGGGTGCTGGACAAAACACAAATTATGCAAAAGAGATTTTGCATCAAATGCGTTGTTGTTGCAAGATTACTACATCTTCACTTGACAATTTTTTAGGGATAAAGCTACAGTATCGCCTTAATTGGAATCTCCGTGAATCAAAGAGCATACACTGAAAGGATTCTGAAATTGTGCCACATGCACATGGCTAATCTGGTTGCAACCATAGCAGGTCCTCACCAGCACAACGGACTACCCGACTACCTAACCCTCGATAACTTTGACCCCTGACAAACCTGAATTTCGACATCAAGTCGAGCCTCGAACCGCCACGGGCGAAAGTCACTACGACCCTAGACACCTAAGCTTCGAACATGGTCGAGTTAGTCTTCGTTAGGTTAGGTTAGACCAGTGGGGAGTCCGAGGAAGACGTGAGTCCCCTTGTCAGGGGTTTGGGGCAGAGCCCACATTTAGGGTAGAAAAACTGGAATCCACATATTTATACATGAGTTTAGGTTAGGTTAGGTTAGGCCAGCGGAAGTGTGATTAACATCTATTCATTTACTGTAAAGATTTAAGGGTCAGGTTTGTCTAGGGTCAGGGGCGTCGAGGGTTAGGGTCGTCGAGGGTCAGGGTCATCGAGGCTCGGGTGTCGAGGGTGAGATACTCGAGGTATTTGTTGTCCTGGTAAGGACCTGAACCGGTTGCAACACCTTGTGATCTTAACAATGGTGGAACCAATTGTTAGAACCAACCTGTTGGAAACCAAGTGCAATACCGTGAGGCAATTGGGTGCATCATGTATCCAATGGCAGTTTCTTGATCAGAAATAGCCTTTGCTGTGTCCCGAGCAGCTCAATCAATGAAACAACCACCGTAGGCAGATTGGATCAATGTAAAGCACATTTCCAAGTATCTTCAAGGAAGAAGAAACTACGGCTTGCTGTACCAGGTTGATATCAGCAAAGAAACACTAGACACATTCAGTGATGCAGATTATGCAGGAGATGGCAAGTCATGTTGATCTACTAGAGGCGTAGTTACAACCTACATGGGGGTGCAATATTATGGTCAAGTCAACTGCAGACGTCAGTGGCTTTATCAACTAATGAAGTGGAGTTTGTTGCAGCCAGCGAGGGTGCTAAGTTACTACTGAAGCTGAAGCGCATTTTCAAGGAACTGCATGCAAAGAATAACGAGAAACCAGTCTTGCATGTAGGTAGTACATAGAGGTAGAAGCACATTGAAGTGCATCATTAATTTGCACATGAGTGCTATGCTATTGAAGAAATTAAGTGTGGAGCAGGTCCATGGACAGAAACAAGTAGCTGATGTGCTAAAAAATCGCTAGGCTGAGAGTGATTTCAAATGTTATGAAATTGTTTGGGTGTTTTGTTTCTATTTTGTTGCCTTGCATTTATGCTGTACACTGGTTTAGGAGGAAGTGCTGAAGTTTTAAACATATTGTTCAGTGCTGTTATCTAGTGTTGATTTGGTGTTTATAGCTTTGTTTCCCCCCATCTTTTTGAACACACTGCTGTGTTCAGGTTCTTATCAGTTCAGCACGTTGTTTATGCTGTGTTTTATCAATTACAAAAATAACCAGAGCACAAACACTAATCAAGTTATAAGCGTTGATCACGAGACTTGGCCCTTTTCACAAAAAAATTCCCTTCAAGCACAAAAATGTGCATAATTCTGATAAGAATTGCGTAAGCGACTCTGGTAGCGCAGAATCTTGGCAAGTTAGACTTTGACAGATTACTAGTTTATGCTGTCACGTGTTCAAGAAGTGGCCTTGAAAATTATAAATTTAATGTCACAGTTGACCTTCAGATAACGATACTTCTCAAAATCTCTGAAAAGTCTAGTTTCTCATCAAAAGGGAATGTTAAGGTCAAGGGTAAATAAGGTTTGACCACGAATGCTTATTCAATGCTGAAAACTGATTTAGGGTACAAAAATCCCCAACAATAGAACTCATTTTGTTGTCTTAGCAGATTATAAAATCGAGACTGCACATGTGTCAATGAGAGTAGATATCTGCTCATTATAAGTGGGCAAAATTATGCATGTTTGCTGAGATCTGAGTACCCTTACTTTGGGTAGTACCTGCATACATGCAGAACCACAGAATCAGAATGAACCTTGGCAAATCATTATACCAAAAAGTAGTCAAGATTTGGTCACGTAGACTAAGCCTATCTCTTCAAAATAAATATCACATATTTGTAATAACAGCTAAATAGTACCCAAATCGAGCACGATTCATGGTTTCCCACAATTTCTTAAAATTCTAGAACAGTTAATAAATTAAATTGGCCATGACCATATTCCTTTCCCATCTTGCTGGACTGCAGGTTTAGACTATGTTCTTCCCCATCCGTTTACAGTGATGCAATTCACTATTGATCCTGGTCACATACCTGGATAAATGGGGAAGGTTGGGTAGATGAGTGGCTATCTCTATACGGGGCTGTGCAGACAGTTTTTTTTAGCATTTTTTGACCCCCCACCCTTGTGGGCGACTGTAAAAAATCATTCCAGGATATTTTGATTACCGTTTCAATGGTAGGGCCTTCAGGTATGTGAGCCTAACTTTGCAAAATCCTTGACCCTCCTTTCCCTAACTGTCCACATGGAAAATGCACAATACCTTTTACATAACTGACAAGACAATTGACATCTACACTGTACTGCCGGAGCCCCATTGGCAACGGTCAATGATGCCAACAAATGTTGCGCTAAGGTTAATGATAATGATGACGAATATACCCAAACTAAGTTTCCGACACACAGTAAAATAGTGTAGAAATTGCCTTTGAGCTATATGTGACCCAGGTAACAGGTTATACAATACAATACAATACAATATTTATTCACAAAAAGGATACAATGAAGTAACATATGAATACAATAAAAAGTTATCCGTCCTATCCGGATAATAGATAAAGAGGTTAAATGATACAGTAGTGAAAAACAGTAGTGCAAGACATGGAACACGATGAAGGATGAAATGGAGTGGTCTTAAATAAATAAATAAATGAGGAGGGTGGGCGGATTGTTTCAGACAGGTTGAGGTAGCTGCCACAGGCTGTTGACATTCGGAATAGCTGTAGTGTACTCATCGAGGCTGTACATTGGGTTCTGGACCAGGAAGCGGCGGAGCTTATTCTTGAAGGAGGAGTGGGAAACATTTGTTCGGCATACTGCAGGTATCAAGTTATAAAGCTTAATGCTACAGCATTCGGTGGACTTGTAATACTTCGGCGATTTGCCATGCCGTAAGTGGACGTTGGTTCCGTGTCGGGTGTTGTGCTCATGGAATTGCTGGTTAGTTGTTAGCGTGTTCAGGGAGATGCGTTTGTGCGTCCAGGAAACCATATTGTAGACGATCAGGGATGGTAGGGTCATGAGCTTCAGGCTGATGAAAGCTTGCCTGCAGGATTCGTGTTGAGGGATACCCATGATTGTCCTGACAGCCCATTTCTGCAGGATCAGAAGCCTCTGGATGTTTTGCTTCGTGGTTGTGCCCCAGGCGAGGATCCCATACTGTAAATGGGCCTGGACTAGTGAATAGTAAGAACGAAGCAGGCAAACTTTGTCGGGGAGTTCCTGTCTGATCCCGACGCAGAGCGTAGACACCGCTGGTGATTTTGGCAGCTTGGATTTAATCCAAGCTAGATAATTTTTGTTGTTGCATAACTGGAGATTTCTCGAGATTCACTTATTACTACATCGATATTGCAAACTGAATAGACAGCACTGTTCAAATATGATTTAATATTCCAGGTATTAATAATGAAAATTAATAGCCACTTTTCTGGGTTAATTTTCTAAATTTCTAGGATAAACACAAGGACTTGGAGCACATCCGGAACATTGGGATCTCCGCACATATTGATTCTGGCAAAACCACATTGACTGAACGAATCCTCTTCTATACTGGAAAAATTCACGAAATCCATGAAGTTAAGGGAAAGGATAATGTTGGTGCGACAATGGACTTTATGGAGCTGGAAAGGCAGCGAGGGATAACCATCCAATCAGCTGCAACGTATGCCTTGTGGAAAGATCACAACATCAACATCATCGACACTCCAGGCAAGTAAATTAAATTCTCTTTTCAGAATGTCTTGAATGATACATATTCTGACTTTTGGAAAAAAAAATCAAAGATGTTCTTCAAACATTGGTTCGGTTACAATTTTACTACAAAATAGGCTGGCAATCTTGACATGCTTGCATTTTGTCTATATTATTTGTTTTCTTTTCAATAATGAAACCCTTCAATAAAATTGTTTCTTTAATTTATAGGTAAATTATATTTCAATAATATTGCATACAGATTTCTTGGTGAAAAAAATCAGTTTGAAAAAATGCATATTTCTTTCCGAATTATTGTACGTAATATGCCAAAGGATATGCTGTTGTAAAAATGATAATTAGTTAAGGCTGTCACTTTTTTTTTCAATAGTTGTTTTGTTTTAAAGGACATGTCGATTTCACGGTGGAGGTTGAACGGGCCTTACGAGTGCTGGATGGAGCCATCTTGGTGCTCTGCAGTGTTGGTGGGGTGCAAAGCCAAACCCTAACAGTGAACCGGCAAATGAAGCGCTACAACGTGCCATGCCTGGCGTTCATCAATAAGTTGGATAGAATGGGAGCAAATCCATATCGGGTGCTGTCACAATTAAGGTAAATTTATTACCGTCTTGTAGAAGTTTTTCACAAGTTTTTATTGATTGGTTATGCTCCCATCTTCCGAGGAATGGTAGAAAGGGAGAAAAATCGTACGGTATTTTTTCACCAGTCCTTGCCGCTAGACAGTCAAAGATACCAAAGTGATAATGGAATGGTTGATTGGAGTCCAATAGATAAAGAAAGCGCATATTAATCAGATTAATTTCCAAACTATCAAAAGAAAGTGGACGACATCTCTTATTTGATTTCTCAGCATGATTAGTGTTATTCCCAGAATCTGCTGTCTTTATATATATATACTGTAATATAAAGAGAAATCCATAAATAAGAAAATTTGGAAGAGTTTTGAAATCAACAGTTTTTTTCTAATCTCATCCTTTCTACAATTGCAGAAGTAAACTTTTGCACAATGCTGCGCTGTTACAAATTCCTATTGGACTGGAAAGCAATTGCAAAGGAGTGGTGGACTTAATCAAGCGCCGTGCCATTTATTTTGAGGGCCATTGCGGCACTGATCTTAAACTGGAAGATGTGCCAAAAGAAATGAGAACTGAAACGGAAGAGCGACGTCAAGAGCTGATTGGTAAATAATGTTTGTGAGAAACCAAATTTGTTGATTTCAGTAACAAAATTGTAAAATTTAATTTTTTTTTCTTTCATGTGATATAGAACATGTTTCCAATGCTGATGAAATTTTAGGTGAAATGTTTTTAAACGAAAAAACTCCAAATGAATTGGATATAAAGGTAATAAAGGTGGAAAAGGATTATCAAAAACAGAAGTCACTTTGCCAATTTTTTTTGCATTTCTTGTGATTGCGTTTCATTATTTTATCTACATTAGCTTTAAAAAGTTTTATAAATATCTGTAATATCATTCAATTTTGGTATTTAGGCTGCCATCCGAAGAGCTTGCTTGAAGCGACAGTTTACTCCAGTTTTTGTAGGAACGGCGTTGAAGAACAAGGGGATTCAACCACTGTTGGATGGTGTGATAGACTACTTGCCAAACCCATCTGAAGTGCAGAACTTGGCGTTCCTGGAGAAGCCTGGGTTAGTTCTTCAAAGTTTCAACATGTTTCCTTCTGCAGCACATAACATTTGTAAATAATTAAGAAGTTAGGCGAGATTGGATAAATATTTTAAATATTTCCAGAAAAGAAAGCGAAAAACTGGTGATGAATCCTGCACGTAATAACGAGAACATGTTTGTAGGACTTGCCTTTAAATTAGAGGTAATTTCACTTTATTGCCCATTTTACTTCTGAATAACACAGTAAATGCACAATAGTTTTTGAATATATAATGGGTGAAACTTTGGATGGGGTTAATTTTTGTCTTTAAAACATGATTTTTTTTTCGATATTTATGCTTACTGGTGGTTGTTAGAAAAATTGTTTGTACATTGCAAAACTTTGCGAAAAGAAAGCAAAAACTAATTGTTTTGCTTCCTGAAAAAAAGTATTTTTTGTAGCAAAAAAGTTCTTTCTTTGTTTTTATGAAAAACGTGGGCTTATAGAAAAGTAGTGGAGAGTTATTAGTTAGCATTATTTAGATAACAAATGGCCAATAATCTGACATTTATGGACATTACTGGTTTTATTGATCAGCCAATTGTGATATTTCCCTTAATTTCATTTTTTTTCTGTGCAAGTAAGGCTGGGCGCTTTGGTCAATTGACATACATGAGGATCTATCAAGGAATGCTTCAGAGAGGCCAGTATCTTTATAACACAAGGACAGGGAAGAAGGTGAGGGCTTCAAGGATTGTCCGCTTGCACGCTGATGAAATGGAAGAAGTGGAACGTGTGTACTCTGGCGATATATGCGCCTTTTTCGGCATCGATTGTGCGAGTGGTGATACCTTTGTCCCAGAAGCTAAAGTTCCTTTGTCAATGGTAAGTAAAGTATAAAACTACCCAAAACAGAAAAATAATAATAATAATCAAATGCTATGCCAACAGTGATAATGTTATTTAAACTCAGTTCGAGAGAGGCCGAAGTTAGAAGCCATAGCATTACGTAAAAGTTGCATTCTTGACAATCAAACGTTTACATGTTCCTATTCCATATAATTCTGTTGTTGAATCTGACATTGATAAGACTAAACGTCAAATATTTTTTAAAGTATAAAACACCTGTATCTCTGTTGGAATTTCGTACATATTTTCAATATGTTTTCCAGGATTGTCATATAGTTTTTGTAGATTCAACCACAAAATTAACTGGATTGTAATACAATTACAAATGTGTACAGTAGATATCCCTCTTATCAAAGTTGAATTTACCACATTGCAGATTATGTGATTTTTCAGATAAGGCATTGCCAAGCAATCCAGCCAGGGAACACAACTGAAAATGTTATGTGTAAATACATTTTTATGAAAAAACAGAACATTTTCAAGCCTATCACTTACTTCACACTAACAAAGAAATGACTTGTTACTTGTAATTGTTTATTACACATAATTTCGAGCATTTCTATAGTTTAACAAAGTAGTGACATTTGACATTTTTGGATCAGTCTATTTTTTGTTTCTCTAACCCATTACTTTTTTTCCTGCCATCATTTTAGTTTCTTTAAAATCATTGCTATCGTCACTTCTTGTTGTTTCAGGAATCAATGTTTGTACCCGAACCTGTAATTTCAATGTCCTTAAAACCAAAAGAAAGCAAAGATCAAGATAATTTCGCCAAGGCTGTTGCACGTTTCACGAAAGAGGATCCTACTTACAGGGTATTTTGGGATGAAGACAACAAAGAGGTATTTATTCTCTGTTCAAACGATTTTGTGCGACCTTAATATATTTTAATTTGTTTTTTAACGTTACTGTCATGTTTGCACTATTTTTTTTTGTTAGAAGCATTTTGATTCAGACACTTTTGATCTCGACTAAGAATGACAATGGAATTATTCTTTACTTTAGTTTTCCAGATTTTTGATAGCTAGTAAATTATAATGGTAAATTCAATAAAGTATTCTACATGCGTTTTCAAGTTTGAAAAAATGTTACATGTAATTATTTTCAGTTATGTTTTTTGGGTAAAGTTCAGAATTTGTCGAACATTAAAGATTCTGTGTAAAGGGAGTGTTTTGTAAGAAAAATTGCAAAGGAAACAATTTTGAGTTTCTTATTAGTCAACGGTTCCCCACAATTTCTCAACAATTTGCTGCCTTGTTAATCAAATGTAAGCAAGTTCAGTTTATTCCACTTGTGATAAAATCTTTCGATTCTTTGACAGACAATTGCCGCTGGTATGGGTGAATTGCATTTGGAAATATACTCACAGCGAATGCAGCGCGAGTACAACTGTGAGGTGGTAATGGGCAAGCCGAAGGTTTCTTTCCGTGAGTCGCTCGTGAAGCCCTGTGAGTTTGATTATCTACACAAAAAGCAGCATGGGGGATCTGGCCAGTATGGACGCGTCATAGGCATTATGGAGGTATGGTGCCATAATTTGACTTGTTCTTTTCCACTGTAGACATAGATTAAAGTTTCTTCGAAATTTTCTACAAACACTTAATAAGCGTAAGCTTTCAAAAAATGTCAACATAAGGTTGAGGGTTATGCAACATCAGTTGGGATTTTTGCTTTGAATCATTTTCATTTTCAAGGGTTAATGAAGAGAAATAAAATGGGAGTTATGAAATTCACATTCTTCTCAAAAGTTTCCTGTTGCAACACCAGCATTAATTCAAAATTAACACGACTAATTTAAAAATGTGTAACTCTAAATTTCTACTTATTTCTCTTCGTCATCTTTAGAGAAAAAAATGTATTTAAAATATTTAATTTTATATCAAATGATTTTCAAAAATTTACATAGAGGATGGACTCGAAGTAAATTATTCTTTAATGTCTATAATTTTTCTGAAATTTATAATAAATTTCCTACTTTTTGGCCAAAAATGGATCGTGTTTCCTTAAAAAAATTGTGGAAAAACGGGCTAGAATTGGCTGTTTATTTTATTTGTGTGTTATACTTTTTCAGCCATTGCCACCTCACAAGAACACTGTGTTGGAATTTGTCGACGAAACAGTGGGCACCAACGTGCCAAGGAACTTCATTCCAGCGATTGAGAAAGGATTTCGCCTGTCGGCTGAGAAGGGGATGCTTATTGGGCAGAAAATGGCTGGAGTCCGGTTTCGGCTTCAGGATGGTCAGTTAAGATTTTTTTTTGTTTTTGGCGTTTGAGGTTCAATTTCCCTAGTGTGCTTGTTGCGCATTTTAATTCAAGGCAGGAGAATTTCAATTTTTTTTTGTATAAATTCTACTGACTTTTTTGTTTTGAGTAAAAGTTATTAATGAGGCCAAAGCAAGCAGCTTGGACACTGATTATAGAACTGTTGCAGAATTTTGAAGTTTTGATAAAAATTTAGTTTATATTTGTTTAGACTAGACTGTTCGTGGATTTTCCAAAATATATTTTATAAACTAATCCTAGTTTATTATAGCACAATGTGGTCCTAATGTAAAAGCCAGTCAAACTTCACCCAGGTTCATTTTCCCCAATTTATGTTTGCAGGTGGTCATCACATAGTCGACTCCAATGAAATATCTTTCATTATGGCAACGCAAGCTGCCATCAGAGAAGGTTTGTGTGCACCCAAAATGTGTCATTTTCAACTACTTTGGTGGAATTAACTATATTGTGTAAAATTATGCTCGTATTTGTTTTTTTTGTAGCCACATATGTATTTTACCCTATTAATGAAGCTTAACATCTTAATGAATCTTGGTCTTGAGTACCATCAAATGACTGAAAAACCGTTTTTTTTCAATACAGTGTATGAGCAAGGACTTTGGCAAATCCTGGAACCCATCATGGCTATCGAAGTCACTGTCCCTGAAGAATTCCAGGGAACCGTTATGGGTCAGCTGTCTAAAAGGCATGGCATCGTGTGTGGAACCGATTCCAACTACGGCTGGTTTACATTATTTGCAGAAGTAAGTCACTGATCACGAAGTTTGATCGGACATTTGTTCCTCGGACAATACAAACAAAATCCTTTTCAGGTTCCCCTCAATGAAATGTTTGGCTACGCAACGGAACTGCGTTCCGCCACACAAGGAAAGGGGGAGTTCTCTATGGAATATGCACGCTATTCACCGTGCAATCCCGAAGTTCAAGCTGAACTGCTTCAGAGATACCAGAACAGCAATTCCCCTGTGCAGGCCAAAGCAGCGAAAAAGAAATAAGGAAAGTAGCACCACCGCAGATCACTTGTATAGGAAAACCAGAAATAAATTGCCGCTTGCTTTAATGTACTTATGGCTTCTTTATAAAGGCCTTTACTTGGGTTTAATTCTCAGATCGATTTGCCCCAACTGTAAGTATTGCAAACTTTCCAGATTTGTTCCTGGGTAAAAACTGGGATAGGTCCTCTAAAAGCCAGTCACAGGTGTACTATTGCCACTATTCCAACAACTTAAGTAAACTAGTCTTGTTTAACTTTTATTAAAACTTTAATGCTAGGTGCTTTCAAAATTGTTTTACTGTTATTTTTTGATCGCGAACTCGGGCATATAAATGAAATTCAAAATGGCAGGTTACGTTCAAAAAATTCCTCACATTTCTTTTGACATACATTTACCATTCACATTAATATCCATTCCAAATTGCAAAATTTCACTTTACAATTTTATTTCAGAATTTTTTGTAAAAACGTGCAATTATTTTGTAACATTTCTAATTTGACTCCAGGCACACTGACATCATTCTTTGAACGTCACTTTTGAAATATAACTAAGTTGGACGATACTTTCTCATGGGTTATCTCTTGTGCGCTTTACTTTCTTTCTTGAACCCTTTTATAGACAGTTTTATCTCAGCTTGAAAGCCTTTCATCAAACTGAAATGTACCTTGGCGAGGTCCGGATGGCTAAGGAATTCTGCCAGAGATGGATCGGCGTTGGCAATGCTCAAAGCTGTTGACTCAGTTAGTTTATCCAAGACTGACCTCTCCACGCCGACCTTCCCTGCTGATTCCCCATTCACCTGAAATTTGATGGCCCTTTATGGTAAAAGCTAACAATTCTGTGCGATTTTGGGTGCATGCTATTATTGACAGAACAACATTTGCACAATTTATACGTGGTTTTTCATTACCTTGATTATTAGAGGTAACTGGTAGGTCATGTCAACTTCTGGCCATGACTGATCCTGGAGTTCTGCATCCTGTAAAAGCATGTTGCAAATTAATAGATGATAGATGAGGGCTTACACAAGTGTGAACTGATCACAGGGTTTGTGGAAAACTGGAAACTTTTAGAAAAAGAATGTAGTTTGTTTGCTTACCCAGTCAATATCTGTGGCTAACCTGCCTGCAGCACTTGCAAATCCAGCCCAAAGTTCAGAGGCGAAATGCGGAGTTATGGGCGCTGTCATGATGATCAATGCTGCTAGGGCCCGTTCATATTGCAAGCCATTACGAGCAATGGCAGGCGGCATGCGCTGTATTATAATTTATTTAATTAGCTTAGATTGGCACTGATCAATTAGAAATTAATCTAGTTACTCCAATTACTATTTTGTAAAAAAAACTAGCTTCTTTCCAAAAGGTTTACGCTTAATTTTTTTTCTCCAAAATTTGCCTTCCTATTTCTAGAAAATAGAAAACTTCCACTTCTCACCCGGATATTGTTCGTTAAAATATGCAGCTTCTTAATTGCCAGGTTGAGTTTATAATTATAGAGGAAGTCATAGTTAACCTGTTCAATGGAAATATGTTTTAATCTTGTGGCACTGTCTTCGTTCTCGTGATTTGTTTATGATATTGTCAACTCACCTCTTGGAGAGCCAAATTTCTGCAATTGAACATGAATAACTCGTGTTTTTCAAACTCTTCTTGCTGTAGCGGAACGAGGGTTGCTTCTGAAGTGTGGTGTTTCCGGAATTCATGGACAGTTAACCACAGACGATTTTGCCATTTAAGATGACCCAAAAAATCTGTTGGGTGTGATAAAATTCCGCATGAAATAATTTCAGGAATTTCATAATTTTCCAAAATTGCGGTGAGAAACTGGCAACACCAATGACAAAACATTTCTTTTTGCTCAATTTTTCTGCAAATCATATAAATTACTAGAAAGCCTAAGATTTCAATGCTCACTCGTGGAAACCCAGATCCGCTCAGACGTTGGTGACACATCGCCAAGCATAAGCAACCTTGTGGTATCAGCGCCGTATTCATTGATAACATCCTGTAAGAAAAAATAAATTAGTTTCACAACCTGGCCTATCCTTCCTAACCCTGACTTACCTCGGGATCAACGCCATTGTACTTTGACTTGCTCATCTTATCCCAAGATGAGGTGACTGGGGTGCCAGTTGCTTTCTCCACAAATTTTCCATCTGCAAAAAGAGGAAACCTGGTTAGGAAAAATGCCTTTCCTAACCATTTTTCTTGTCTTCCCTTAGTTATATATAAAATAAACTTCCATTTTTTGAGAAGGCTTAAAAGAAATGTTAGAAAAACGAGACCACAGGAGACAAGTTCTTCAAATAAAAATATTGGATTTTTTGCACACTTTCTTTAATTTCTAATTGTAATCAATAATAAAAAAGGCTCCCAAGTTTGGCACTGACCTCGCTGTTCGACTTCTGCTGGCCTCAGGTACTTGCCACTACTACAGGAGCGGTACGTTTGCCCTTTCACCATGCCCTGCACCAGCAGACGCTTGAAAGGTTCCTTGTGCTTGGTCAGGCCAAGAGAGTGGTAGAAATGGTTGACAAAACGAGCATAAAATAGGTGCATGTAAGCTGTAAAGAGGATAATTAGAATTGTTTATTGGAAAGATTGTTCATTCTCCATCAAATTTTACTAGAGGTATGCAGAAATCACCATGCTCAATGCCCCCAATGTAGATATCCACTGGCATGTTAGCGTTGATGATTTCTGGTGAGAACTGTTCTAGATCATTGTTGGGGTCCAGGTAGCGCAGGTAGTACCAGGAGGAATCGACGAAGGTGTCCATGGTGTCGGTTTCCCTCTGTGCCGTACTGCCACACCTGAAATGGCACAAAATATCTTCAGTGAACGTTGACCAATGTATAGGTGGTGTGTGTCAATGACAAAAAACAGTACTTACTTGGGACAGCTAACTTTTCGCCACTCGGACATGTTGCTGAGGGCGGAGGCGCCTTTGTAAGATAACGTGTCAATTTCTGGAAGCAAAACAGGCAGATCTGCTCGGGGCACTGGAACGGCCTGCAATAGTTGAAATTTCGAGCCATTAAAAATTGTGAGTAGTAACTCAGCAAAGGCGATTTTTCTGTTTCAGCCAAGACTGACCTGGCAGCTTGGACAGTGAATTATAGGAATGGGGGTTCCCCAGTATCTCTGACGGGAAATTAGCCAGTCACGAAGCTTGCTGCTTGTCAAGTGCCCTCCAGAGCATTTAGACTGCAAAAAATAATTGAATCAGGACTTGAAGACAAAAGATATGGTAGGTGTCCAGATTACACAGACTACCAAAATATTAAGACAAAACAGGCGAAATGTAGTCTTCCAATTGTTTTTTGTAACTTTTGATTCCAAAAATTCCAAAAATGACTGTATAGGCCACCGTTTAAAAAAATAGTCCTGAAATCGTTCTACTTGTGCAAATAATTCTTACAGGTATGTTGTTTTGAACAAAATTTTAAATTTAATGGTTTTTCTTATCTTTTAAATGTTGCTATTATTTCATGTATTTCCAGGAAACGCAATTTTCACAATTTTACGTCTCCATAGAATTTCAAAAATACGGATTTTTGAATTTGAGTGGTATTAAAAAGACTGACGTTTATTTTTAAGCTATTTCATGGACTGTCCGAGAAAATGTCCAGATATCCAGGTTTTTTTTAAGGGAGCGGTAATGTCGCATAGATTACCTTTGCAGCGCTGCAAATTTTCTCTCGGGCCTCTTCTGCACTCAGTCCAGAAAACTGTAAAAGGAGGTCTGGTGTTCATTGTTCATAGAAAGATTGAATTTATTTTTATTTAGGGGTATTCATATTGATTTTACCTCATTGGAATTGATGAGCTTGAGACTTGATGGCTCGAACACTTTTACTACTTTCAAACCATGCTTTTCCGCAAACAGCCCATCTTCTTCGATTTCCCCTGGAATTCCTGATGACACGGAAAAACAAGTACTTTATTTCGTTTCTCCATTCGAAACCATTTTACTAAACAACTTCTTACCCAAATATGCATCGGCCTCTTCTGGGTATGTTACGTCATCACTAACGTACAGTGGGATTTCTTTATTGGTGAAGGGATGAATAGCGACTAGATCCAGTAGATAGTCTGTGGAAATGAAATAAGCTTTGAAAATACGCCCCTTAAATTTAATTATTTTTAAGCAGATAAATTTATTATAGCAATGTTCGGCAATTTTCTTAAATTTTAAAAAATTTTCAACAGATGTTAAAATTTATTTTTCAAATGTATGCAAATCAGTTCAGGAATTTGACATGTGTTATGTTTTTATAAGTTCTCCATCTTTTTATCGACAATTCCTTCATGCTGTTAAAACTCAAATATCTAACAATAAATAAAATCTCTTATAACAATAAATAAATTATCTTTTTAATTTCTCATTTGCAAAGAAAAATCAAAGGACCAATTTTTTTCTAGTTTTTCTATTATTTTTCTAACACCAGTTTATTATTCTGATTCACTCATTTTTTTTAGAAAAAGCTCACCAATTTTTATATTTGGTTATGAATATACCATAACTACATTTTTTCCAAATTATAAAGCATACTTCCTGCATTATTATTCAAGATATCATCATAAATTAAAACTTTTTTCCACAAACCTTTTTCATGATGCTTTTGCAGTTCGGTCTTTCCACTTAGTAAATGTCTTGAGGAGAGGGCGATATAAGTGACCCCAAAAATGGCCTCCGGTTGTCTCATCCAAGCGGTCAGATCTTCGACTAAAAACCCACTTTTGTCCTGAAATGATGCTCTTTAGCTGAAATATTCGTGTTTTGCGTTAGTTTTAAAAACAAATTGCTATTTACCTTTAGTTTAAAGTGGAAAGCAGCCCCATCACATTTCCCGATCCAGTGTTGCTGAATCTTACGGATGTCATGCCAATCTTCCAGCGATGGATCATCCAAACCTTCCAAAAGTGACTAATCACAACAGAAAACAGATAACAATGTTCATTGTTCAAACTACCTAGAACTTGAATTCTCATCAAAACATCCTTTATTCATAAGATTTTATATAATATTTTTGTAAATAATTTGCATTTCTGTTTGAAGAGTAAAATATAAGTTTGGAATTAACCTCAATCATGATGTGCAAATTTCCTCATTTTCCAAACAATATGTCTTTTGTAGAAAGCATTACCTTGGAAAATGATGTGGTTCTCAAAAACCACTGCTTCAGAGGCTTCTTCTCAACCTTTGCCCCTGATCGCCAGGAGCATCCATGTTCATCCACCTGCTCATCCGCCAAGACAGTCTCATCAATTGGGTCCCAGTTAACCATAGCCTTAACGTACAAAGTTTGATAATAAATCCCAGATTTTAAGAATAAAAAGGTAAGTTTCCTGATTTTGCAGGATAGTAGAAATTGTGATTTTTTTAAACACCTCTTTCTGGTAGGCTAAGCCATTCTCGAACATCAAAAGAAAGAGATGCTGCGTCCACCTGTAGTATTGAGGATCACATGTGGACAACTCCTGGCAAATTTGAAAAAAATAATCATACATTTTGGACCACTGCAGAAAAATGTAGCATGACGATACAGTAACCATGGGAGATAAATTTATTCACCGGAGGCTCCGTAGCATGATGTAAGTTATGCAAGTTTTTTAATTTCTTGTGTAAGCTTTGAAATTTTGCAAAAAATGATAGTGTAGGTATTTCATACTGGAAGTCAATTTGTGGAAAATGACCCTTAACATACAAAACAAATTGCAAAAAAAAATTGAAATAGAAACACTGTTCCTTTTTATTTATTTATTTTATATATTCTGTTGGGATTGACAAAAAAAATATTACAAACTAAACTATTTTTTTCAAAGTTTGCATATTTTTATTTTAATGTAAGTTTTGTTGAACATACCTACTATGAATAAATTAATATAGGAAATAGTAGTTAGAAAAAATCAGAGGTGAAATAGTTTTGCTTACTCGATTCCAGTCAAAGCTAAACCCTAGTTTGTGAAACTGTTCCTTCATCTTGGCTATGTTTCTGAAATGAAACAAACAGATAAATGGTGAGTAATGTGTAACAGATTTTAGCTTTTAAATTTATGAATTGTCAATGCAAAAGTTCTCTTACTTGCACGTCCATTTGTGTGGTTGCTCGCCATGCTCAATGGCTGCATTTTCAGCTGGAAGTCCAAAGGCGTCCCAACCCATGGGGTGAATTACCTTTTAAAAGAATAATGTTTATTGCCAGTGGAGTTTTAAATTCTTTGGGAGATAAAGGGCAAGAGATAGAAAGCATGAGAATATTGCCAATTTTTTTCCAAGCAAATCAACTAAACATAAGAAAGAAAGTGTATCAGAGTAAATTTTTTGATTTTATGCAAAATTAATAACATTTAGCATTAATTGTACAATTTGTTTAAACGTGAAAACTGATTATGGTCTGGACTTTTTGACAATCCTGCAAAATGTTGTAAAATTGCACATGTCATCATTGAATTTACTAATAAAAATTGTGCAGTCGCTAAATAGCAATTGTTGACTAGGAAGAGTTAAAAGTGCTTGACAAATCATGGTTGCTTTTAAATTTTAACCGTTTTGTAATCATGTTTACATACAGATTTGCCATTCATGCGGTGGAAGCGTGCTATCGCATCACTTATAGAGTAGACACGGACATGGCCCATATGCAGCTTTCCTGATGGGTAAGGGAACATAGAAAGAATGTAACACTTCTCTTTGGATGCCTGTAAAAACAGTTAAAAACTTTACTCAAAATTAATAAAAATCAAAAAATATTAAAAGCAGGTATTCTAAGAGAAATAGTTATTCTAAGAATAAGATAAATGTTAGGCAACCTTTTTTCGGCTATAGTTTTGCAGGCGTGGCCCCCAAAATCTCTCCATATCAAACTTCATTTCAGTAGTAAGTTTCTCATTCTAACATAGAAATCACACAAATAGTCAAGAATATGTTAATTTACACGTTTATTTTCAGAGAAAAATATTCATTTTTTTTCTGCGGCATTTTTCTTAAAGAACTTTATGTCATATAGTCAATTTTTGATAAAAGATGAAAAAAATTCATACATCTTGTTGATGGCTAAACGAAATAACAATTGTAATTTTTTCCCCATATTTTTTTCACCGTAAAAAAAAAACTACCACACAATTTTTTTTCTATTTTACTTTCCGTTGTTTGTTCGTGAAAATCCCCATATTCTATTACTTTTTTCATCATATGGTAAATAAAAAGTAATGTAATAAAACAATCAAAATCAACTCGAAGTTGAAATGAAGTCGATGATCCCTTTCACACACAATCAACTTAAATCATTTCCATGCACTAAATTAAAAAAAAATTAAAAAAATAAGTATTTTTTTAATTTATTGGAAAACTTATAACAAATATCAGAAAGAGAATGGCATTTCTTCATAGAGGAATTTCTATTCCTAAAAATTATTTATGTCAGAAGGGATTTTCCAGGTCTAGGTCTTTTTTTTTTTAAAAAAAAACAACTTCAACATCAAATGATTGAAATTATTGCCATTGTCGTACCATTTTTTTATTTATAGTTTGCAGTTGCAATAATTGCAAGAACTTATGATACAGATCATGAGTTCATGTACATTCATGATCAGTTTAGCCTACTTTATAGGAATCTGAACTTTTTTTACAAACACTAAAAACTATTATTCAGTCAGCTATCCTGACTGCAGTTACTCCAGAAAAATGCTTTCGACGTTGACCATCACTGGCCTGGTATAATGTATTTTATTCAAGTAAAAGGGAGAAAACTCGCCCAAACACCAGTTTTGCTATAAATTTCCCGCCGACCACAGAAGGAACATCCAGATGGCCAAACCCTTGGTCGCGGCACGCGCATCCACCGCATTCCAACTAGCAATGTGTTAACGGGCAACAAGTCTATCAGCTATTCATCAACTTTAACGTGCGGAATATTTGGCGATCTGACCGACTTGATCTTGACATTTAATTTTAAGTCTTTGCGTTTTAAAACGTAGGCCCATGCTGAGCATGCTTTACCAAATATCCAATCACCGCCATTTTGAATTCGTCTGATATTTGTCGGTCGGCTTACGGCACAGTATACGTAATAAGTAGGTTCACTCCGTGTCGGTGCCTTTGATGTTCTGGTTGGAAAAATACTGCAGCGACACCCTATTGGTGTGCAGATATCAATTTGCTTTTAGCCACGCCCTGCGCTCGTAAACTGATCGTAGTTAACGTGTCACTCACCTATATATATATATGGGCGTGGCTTCA
>JAQGAO010001473.1:0-24246 GCA_034697705.1 Ommatoiulus sabulosus
CCCCCCTCCCCCCGTGGCGAGACGATTGTTCGTAAACGTACCGGGAATGGGATTCGCGAGATAACTTCACTAATCCGCGCAAGAATTTTGGTAACTCCCAGCGCCGCCTATGGTGAACGATGACACTAGATTTTGAGGTTATGATGGCGTGCGTATAGCTATAACACGCGATGGTAAACATTTCTAATGTTACATATATATACTCACGTTAGTGAACAAAGCAATTTTTACATATGCAGAGCTTATGGCTGCCGTTTTCCGATTACAGAGAAATTAAGCGCTTAATCCGGTCAGCCATTTTATTCGGCCAAAACAGAACGATTTTTCCTATATATGCTGCCGTATATGTTAAAAACGTCGCATAATTCGAGCGCATAATAATTCGATCAAATTCCCACATGTGTATACATAACGCAAACGCGCGAAACAAAGTTTGAGCATGCTTTCGTACAAGCACGGACACGTTTGGACAAGTTCAACGTATTTTACAAAAGCAAATCTCAATCGTTGCAGCAAACAGGCAACACCAAACACTATAGGCCTACTTACAACTTTTTTTTTCTAAATATAATTTTAAAAATTCGTAAATACAATTATACGTACATACAAATAGATATATGTATTTTTAAAACAGAATAAATTATTTTGGTAAGATCAATCTTTAACGTGCTTTTTGACGTTCATCGTCTATCAAAATCGATGGAACCAACGTGATCAAATTAAGCGACTTTCAATGTAACATGTAAAAATGTACACAACGTGTGTTGTTGCGATGTACGACTATGAAAATTAATTTCCTGTCCCTTATTGGGCTGATGTTTGTTGTCACGAGAGGGCAGAATTATTAAATAAACATTGTTCAACGAATACTTTATACGCATTTCAAAATTTCACAGCAAAAAAATCGCATATTTAAAAAAAAAACATTTAAATTTGAAATCTAATTGCACAATCAATTTATTGGGCACCTAAAGATAACTACTTATTTTAGTCAACAAATTTTGTTTAAAGAAGCCAGAAACAACACGATTTCAATAATCGGGGACTGGAAATTAGTTCTTACTATCATAAATTCGTGATTCGTATTAAACGAGTTCCGCTGTATCTCGCGTGAAGTCGTGAGTGATCATGGAAACATTTCGATGACAAACTCCTAATTGAAGGACAAGCTGTTGGAATATCGTAATGAAAAAAGTGGCAAATTCTTTTTGTTTACAATGATACAGTAGGTTCTAAGTTTTAAAAAACAAAATACAAATAACGTGTTCTCGTTGTTTTTAGATGGCCGTAATTTCCACGACATCCCCAGTTTTTCCAGAAGAGACGCGAATTCACCCGTGGATAAAATACTGCAAAATCCTTGGCACGCAGCCATCCGCATTTAGCGAAGTACACGTATATAAGACCTCCATGCAAGAAGTGAGAGAGAGAGTGAGAAGGGTAGGAGCGTCGTTTTTTTATATTTTTTTTTGCCTATTCAGAAGAAACAGCAGCCGCCATAAATCAAGCCCCAGCACCCCCTAGGGGCTGCCCTTTGCGCGTGCGACTGCTCATGCGCTCCCCTGGCGGAGGGCGCGCGTTGTCCCTTTCCGAAAGGCGTCACCCCATTGGACGAGGGGCAGACAACGTGACCGTCCCACCGAGCACTCCTTTAGCCCTCTCCACGTTTTCCCCCCTTCAGTTTTTTTTTGTCAACGTGAACTTTTGGGGGTGAATTAGTACATACGCACAAAAACGTCTTTTAATGTCAGTGAAAGACGTGTAACTTATATTTTAATATAAGTACGCGTAATATGGCGTAGACCCTTCACGAGTGCCCCGTGATAAGGGATCATTCTTAAGTTGCGATAAAATGGGGAATTAGATTTCATACCCGATATTCTGCTCAAAGTACAAACTTACACACCATGTACACGTCTCGACAACGTAAGATGCGCCATCTAGCGTTCATCCCAGGAAACTCAAACTTCGAAGGAATATTTTTTTTTTTGGGAAACGTATTTACTTTAAAAAGTATATCGAAACTGGTTTTTATCAGATTTTCTCAAATATTCCGCGCTCGGATTTTTTTTACTTTTCCAATTAGGATACTCGACAGGAAACGTTCTTCAGTATTACTAATGTAATTAAAATGCAACGTAATTGGTATCCAGATGATAACATGCATGGACGAGAAAATTTAATATACGGGCAGTAGTTATTTTAGTAATAATCACACAACATATCAAATTACCAGTGAGCTAATTATTAATTCATAAGTTTGTGAAGTAAAGGTTTAAAAAATTCGGCAAAAAAATGAACATGTATACATGTAAATTACACCCATTAGTACCACAAGTAGTCCTCATTTTTTTTTTAAAAAAAAACAACATCCCGATTTTGTCCTATTACGAGAAATCGTTGTATATGCAGTATACGTGGCTATAAAATGACACGCTTACAATGTAAATTAGGCAAGGAACGATATTGCTTTCTTCTAAACTTTATGCATCTTGGCGTAGTATATTTATAAAATTGTCAAATATATACAGAAAACCCTTAAGAGAAACTCGCATTTTTTTATCATCATCATCATAATTAACCATGGGCGCAACGCCCGTTGTTGTCATAGTTTCATTATTTCTGATACATGTATACTGCTATATTCACAATGAAGCAATTGAAGACAAACGGTCGTTGACGCCATCTTGAAAACGTCACCGGTTTTCTCGCGTGTATTAATTATTTAGTGGTTCGGACTGACTTTTTCGGTTATCGTTTTATGTTTCCATAGATTATACAATGAATGCGATTTATTACGACAAAGTAGAGCTCTCGAGCATTTCGTTTTTGACAGCCAAAAAGTAGAAATTACGTAGAAATGACGTGTGGCATTTATAGCCAATTTGATCTGCGCATGAGTGACGACCGTTTTTTTTTTCCTCAATTCGTTCATTGTGAATACAGCATAATACAACGCGCTTTTGGTCTATATACAGGTCGATTTGGTCAATAGGTGTGACAAATAAAGGCTCCATTGAATAACGGAAATTGTGCCAGCGGCTTCACTCCTATGGGTGAGAGCACGTTGGCATTTATTCATGTGATTTGTTTACTTATTTTGAACCAGTGTCGCGTAGTGGTATTGCAAACTCATGCCATTAGGCGATACTGGTTTTTAAGTTAATGAAATAAGTGTCAGCGTGCTCTTACCCTATTCTCAGAAGATCATCAGGATCAAGTAAAGGTATACATGTACTGTGTATGATTAACTAAAAGTGAGCTCGACCGAAACGCTGTTTGTTCACCTTCAAGCTCTATACTATCAGCTTTCACGGTTCAACAGAAACTATACCAATCTATAATCACGCACATTTTAGATCGTTGATTTTGAAAGTCGTTGATTTTGAGATGTTTCGTTCAATTTGCCACCACTGATTTTCAAATCAGCAAAAACGTAAATAGACAATATTTCGGGGCACGTGAAAGATTTTGCATAAAGTGGACAACTCACAAAACATCGAAGCACGTTTTTTCCTCGAATGTGATGGAAAAGTACATTGCCATCGGGCGAACTTTCTGTTGTTTTTTTATTATTCCCTTCGAAATCGAGCACGATGATTGGATGGCGTAAAAACTGTATTGGAAGTTTCCCATCGCGGCTGTAGGGATACTATTAAACCGAGCCTATAAATCAGGGCAGGATGACACCGTCAATTGTGTTTTGAGCAGGGGAAAACTCCCCTCCGGTGACACTTTTCTTCCCCAGTTCCACACGAAGGGTGTGGAAAATTAGAAAGATCAGGAGAGAGGGCGGCCATATTGATTAGTTGAAATCTGCAGTCTGAATGGAACTGATTATGCGGTATATGTGGAGGGGGGAATATGGCGGCCGCACGTGCTCTATTCGGCGGCATGATTTTCGATATAAAATAGGAGGCCTTTGGGATCCATATATAGTCTCGGCATTTATTTGTCCGTGCTGTCGCTAGATTAATGGCTCGAGCATGGTGAACCCGTAATGCACTCGCTCGCAAAAGCTGCGTTTAATCGGCGGAATTTATCGTAGATCCATGGCGAACTTTATGCAGTCCAGAAATACCGATGCTATATATCGATTGGCTCGACCGAGCCGAATGCTTTTTAATGGCGGCCAAGATTTAATGCTGAATTCGTGTAGGTTTCAAAAAGGGGTGGACAAGCTGCGATATATTGCCTTCGAAATGCCACCGACTTTACTAATAATTATCATCCGATGCGCGGCTCTTCGGTGACCCAATCCGGTGTCGGAAAAGTGCGATTCTACCATGTTTATGCGACATTTAATATACATGTATGTGAGCGCTTGCATAAGTGTGTACATTGCTTGTTGCTAACGAACAAACAACAGAAATAGGTGAAAATTAAAATTCTGAAACAAACAACACACCTTGCATACATGGTTACCAGCTGTTAAGACATTTGGTTGCGACGCGTTGCTGAGCGTGAAACGTACAGTGTATATGAGAATTTCCCAAAAATATAAATGTACATGCATGTGTCTGAACAAATGCCAAATGCCAATTGACAGTACATTCATCAGCTGTTTACGTTGTTGTGCATAGACGACCCTATACGAGTATTTGGTCTCGGTGTCACGTTTCCCAAACTCGATACATGTATATATGTAGGTACTCAGACAGAAGCATTACGACGTGTTCTTTGGAAGTCGTGAAGTCACGTGTGTAAAATAGACGCCTCGTCGCTGTTTTTTACCAGTGAATGCATTCCCTTTGCTCGCGTGACTTTATGACTGCACGCCAAAGGACGATTCGTAAAGCTTCTGACTGAGTTCCACGATTTTACGCGTATACACACTTCGAACATGCAGGTCATTTCAGCGGCCCAATCATCTTTCTCTGTTTTCGGTACAGCCAATATGACGTTCCTGCATGTTTTCCAATTCCTCCTATGGCCGGCCAAGATGGTTTACCGTTTGCTCGGTGAGGACGCCTCGGTCGCCGCGCGCCGAAGCCAATCCGAACTTAGGACAAACAATGGCGACGCTGTTGGGATTTTTTTTTGCCTAAATCTTCATTCTAATTCCTCCGCTCCGTTATCCTCTTTCTAGCTAGATACGCGACTGAAAATGATAAATGATTGGAAGCGCCGGAATAAATCGTGGCAATTAGATAAGGGCTGCACGAAAAGCTTCGGGGGAAGAAAAAGGGAAAAAGTGGAGCGGAACACCCAGGACCGTACGTGTGGAGACACTTCCCAACTTAAATTATCGATTCTTCCGTAGCTCATATATAGAAACCGACGAGTCGCATTATTGGGCAACGAGCGAAGATGTGGTCGATGCGACGACGTTAAAAATACAGCGTAACCTCGTTAACACGAACTCCGAGAGACGTCAAAATATGGATAGTTCGTATTATCGGAAGTCAGATAAAATATGACTTCAACGAGAACAACTATACACTTTCAATCTTTCATCGAAGTTTGGATGAAATCCAACCACACTTATATATACGAATGGGAAGATGATCGAACTTTTCCCGGGGAATTCCTCCGCTGTAACGTATTTTTTTTTTTTATATTGCCCGAGGTTCGTTTTAACGTAACATAGCGCGAAATGCTCGGGGAACTCGAAAATGCATTCGTTTTAGCCGAAAACTTGCAATATCCGAATTTGAAATTCGTTATAAACAAAAACATTAACAGTATTCGTCCAAATCGTTATATGCATTACTAGAAATACGTTCGTTGTATCAGAAATTCGTATAAAGCGAGCTGTTATTAATGAGGTGCCAATGCGACACGGTTGGCGTTTTTTGTCTCGTTGACGGATCGTGCGCTTTGCCTGAAACGCGTGCAATTTATTACCGCTACAGTCGCAAATTCTTTAATTTCTGACAAGCTGTTAGCCACACTCGCTTTAATATATGCTACGCGCTAATGTATGCGCTATAGAACGTGTACTTTCTTCGTTCTAACAATCGATAGGCGCTCTCGCACTTCCTCCCCCATCTTCCATAAAATCATTAGCCGCGCTGAATTTATACGCGCCGGTGAAATAGTGCAGTTTGCCAGGCGGATTTCCGTCATGGCGACTTTCAGCGCCAGTGGCGCTGCACGGTGCTCATGAACGCCCTCTGGCGGCGTAAAACCCTGGTTCACTCGCGGTGAACTTAAGTTATTAAAGTTTTGCGTCTGAAATCCCTCCGTTTGACACGAGTTATAAAAGCATCTGAAACGTAGTTTGTACTATTACCGATATATCTGGTATATATACTGTACGCGGTATACTGTATGTGACATAGGCTATACTGACGGAATTGAATTTCGAATAATGTATATTCTAGAGTCTATACACGATCGTTACACATTTTCATATTTAAGACGAGTGTGTTATTCTAATCGCGTGATAGAAACTATAACTGTACAAGTTTTTTTATTTATTTAATTGTATAGCACTTTTACGGTATACATTTTTTATCTTCAATTTAATGCTCATTATAAAATGACGCAGTTGAAACGCTAGATCTTTGGTCGTTAATTTAAGATGTATTTTAATTAAAACTTGGTTCGTATATCATTTAACCAGACGATATTTTAATGATAAACATTTCGGCCGTATAATTTAAAATTAAAAAACAAAAAGTTGGAATTAGATGGGGAATAAAGGTGCGAATGATATCTAGATGAGTGAAACGAATGTACTGGGGGCATCTAAATTTATTCAGATAAGGTTGGTTTGACGCGCGTCGTGCTATACATTTCGGTATAAATTAGCATTCCCTAGCATATTCCAGTCGCGCATTCATTCCGATGTTTTTTTTCCTCTTTTCGAGATGCGCGTGGCTCGGAGGCGAAGCGTCGTAAAATTTGTTGTTGCTCGCCTTTCTCCTAATTAAATTGAAGCTTTAACATTTGCATAAGTTTCACTTTCATCCGCATATATTATCACGCGTAATACGAGGGTTAATCTACGACCGCATACGCGTTTTAGCGGATGTAATACAAGTAGCACTCTCGATGCCATCTATCGGGATTATACAGGGTGCGTTGCTTTCGCGGACACTCATCTTCTTTTCTTAGGATAAGAACACACTGAAGACTTATTGCTGGAACGTACCACTCGGCGTACACTAGCGCCAAGAAGCGGGATAAAAATGCTGTATACGTTTTAAATGAGGGCGCACACAAAGAAAGCCGAGCCAGGCTGAGCTTACAAGAAACGCTGATAAGCTTTCAATAATGTTTTTAACATTCTTTTTTTGGAAATCTGAAAGCAGATTTGTAAGATACAGAGTGGCACACAGATGACTATTGGTCAAAAGTGAAGCCATCGATTGTATGCCGCCTATCCGTAAAAACGTGTCCTGCACTTTTCACGAGATGCTAAATTGCTAATGAGCATGTTTTTACGCTGAATGTTTCACCTAGCATAACCAGGGTGGCCACAGGTCAGGAAGTCATGGAAATGTCAGGGAAATTTGTGAGTGATCAGGGAAATTTTCTCAAATAAAAGCAAAATGCTATCCTTGCACTCAGTCTGCTAGCAGCTCCATCCCCAATCCTCTTCAATCCACCCTATAGAATTCCTCAGCTAGACTTGTAACAAAATGTAGTGTTTTGCCAAGCTTCTCATTGCAATTGTTATTTTATTTTTTCATTATGACAAAAAAATTGATATGAATTAACGAGTAAGTTTTGGTCGGGGAATTTTGGATTTTAGACAGGGTAAAGTCAGGGAAATTGAAAATGAAAATTTTGTTGCCACCCTGTGTAACTAATTGTCGCTGTTGATCAAGGGATGGTCTCGTTTTTCTATAGTTCTATACTGTAAAAGAATGTGAATTTTCAAATGTGCAAATTGAACTTCTAGAATAAATAATAAAATTATAATACATAAATGCGGATTTGTTGGGTGTTAACAAATCTAAAACTGAATTTTACATTTCAGTAAAATTTTCAATTATTCCATCAACTTTAAACAATGAATACATGTACATGTACTCGAATTTTGAAAGTATACATGTTTTCAATGTTTAACTAATCAAACTCAAGTTAGATTTTGTACAGACAGTATATACTATTAAAAACATTGTATATACTGTATATACATGTATAAACTTTCAACTTATAATTGAAAGTTTGACAGTTAATGCTCAGCATAGTTAAAATAATAAAATTACCCATTCCTCTATAAAGTGATATCACCCCGTATAACAATAGTACTTAGCGGTTGATTGCACAGTTTACATTCAAAGTGCAATTTTAACTATCCCTTGTGAACTCAAGTACAAGTAATGAGTTCTCAACAGATAATTAAAAGGATTTTAGTAGGAAATTGTAAATCTAGCTCGTCTCTTAATTTATAAATGAGATTACCAGTCGCTGAAGGTCAAGTTCGAATTTAATCAGCCAGATTTTTGAAAATTAAGGAAATTAAGCTAATCAGCTTTAATTTCCGTAGTTTGTCTGCGTGCAGTGCTATAATGTACCAACATGCTTTTATAGCAATCGCATCTGATATCTCGAGGGACTCACATTCATATTTCATGCAAATATTATGACAATGCTACGCCTTCAACAGCATTCACGAAGAAGATCAAATTGTGGATAGTGCATGCAATATAACAATAATATTGTCACGATATTTTAGTTGCAAACGCACAATGGATTCAGAAATATGGTTCAGTGGGGCATCGTGTATTAAAATACAAGCCTCGTAATTGGAAAACACGTTCTGATGGGGGTTTCAGGTTTGTCTTGCACCTGGCCCAGGTAATTGTACACGCAGTCAAATCAGGGCAGCTGTGCAGCACATTTTCTGGCCGTAATTAAATGTTTATTTGCTTGCCTTAGGTGTTGCAGGGCAGAATGTTGATCAGAAGAAACGATCAACATCTGAATTTTAGATCGAATGCAAAAAAAACCTTTCAGCACAAGAGGGGTTTGCAGACTGCAGAGGCTGGTCATCGTAAATTAAATATACTGCAGTATAATTTTGTGATTGGCCAGTTTAGAAAGACTTGTTTCCAAAGAACTTGCATGGCAATGCCATCCTTGCAGCAGTGACAATTCTTGTAGAGAACATTTGTTTGTCTTCATTATGTCTATGTGCACAATGTGGTCGTATATGGGAACAGTTGTTAATTTTCGGCGACAATAGATGCATGAAGATTACTAAAGAAATATTACACGGCTTCCACACAAAGAGAAGAGCTCCGAAATATAAACGCATTCATTGTTGCAGTCTTTGAAAAGTGCGAGCTAGTCGAAGAAAAAGGAGCCTGCAATGCGACTTCGGAAATTAGATTTTTTTTTCTTCAAGAAAATAACATACCATTTTAACGTAAAAAATGCTTGCAATGTTAAAATGAAAGTTGGGACAATGCTGAACACAACACCATAAATGTCATAAAGTTCCGAAATGGGCCACCAATTACTCTTCCATATATACCAGAAATTAGAACTCATGGTTGATTACCGTTACTAGACTCACTCCTATACCAGTTTTAATGTTCGTATATAAACGGCATGGTGGAAGACCTTGATGGGACACTGGTAAAACAACTTTTCATGTTAACGGGAACATATCATAGACAACTGCCATTTATTTTGAGGATAATGTATAACGACTCGGTTGAAAAACTTTCTGACAGTCGTTTTTCATAGCTTGTTTTGTAAATCCGGCTCCAGTTGCGCATACGAAATATATTCTGGAGCATTGCATGGGAGACATAACGGCTCCGAATGTTGCAGTGCTTCGATATGAACGTATAATATTTGAAATCCAGATTGATGGTTGGTTGAAAATTCTCGAAAATGTATGCAATGTCTATAGGCGCGCCGCATATGACATATACGCAAGTCCGACATATTAAACAATGCATGCTGGCGTTTTACGATTGTCTATTATCAAACGTTACGATCATTCTAATTTAAATTGCAAAATACGGAAACATTCGTTTCGCATGGCCAAGTATGCATTTCCGCAATTGCCCAATGTTTCACCATCGATGACACGCTCTAAAACACAAACATAGAGCACGTGTGTGCATATTTGTTTGTGCAATGCATGCATTATTCAGGGTTCCCCCAGAAATTTCATACTCAACTAAACTTCCCTGACCAGGTTTCCTTCCAGGGTTCACTTCCAGGTTTTTAAACAATTTTCCCTGACCAAGATAATGTCAAAATTGACATATGCCAATGTTTTAAACAACTTTTCCTGACCAAGACAATGTAAAAATTGACATATGCCACGATTTTTAAAAATCAAAATAGTAAAATATTCAATATTCTGCAAAATTTACTAAAGATAATTTTGAACATTTTTAAAAAATTAGCATGACAATTTGAAAAAATTATGAAAAGTTTGAAAATATAAGTCAGAAAATATGTAATGTTTTGCAATTTGTACTAGGAAATGGTTGAAAATTTGTCCTCGAAGAAGATAGGAAGTTATGCAAATCTGTCCTCGAAAAGTTGCAAGTGTTGCAAATTTTTGCTTAGAAAACGTGGAAAATTTTGAAAATTTGCAGGAGGGGACCTGGGGGTCTACAATAACAGGTATGCATGTAAATCTAACCAGAGTTCCATAAGAGCCAAGAAAGGAGAAATGCATGCCCGTAAGACTCAAACCCATACAAAGACAAAATGATCTTTGATAAGAAACAAAGCGGAGGAGTCTGTTGACAAGAACCTGTCAATGTCAAATTGCTATTTGCTCATTGAGATGCGGAACAGCACTTACCCTCCCACGGTGCATGCAAATGCTAGCATAAGTGCATGTGCAAAAAATGGATGTTCAGGTAAAAACCACCCCAAAAAAACTGCTTAGCCTCGAAATAGGGCCATGTTCAAGAACTCTGCTCCGGCGTCTAGAACCCATCCCGCAATCTTTTGTGGCACTTTCCAAAAATATTTGCAATGAAGAATTTATTGTCAAAATTGCTGCCAGAGAATGCAAAACGAAAATCAATGCACATTTTGAGCTTTAATTATAATTCTGCTAATTACGAGGAAGGGAAACGTGGTCCCTCAACAGCAGTACTAATTTATTCTGACATTCTGCGATTCAGCAGTCAGGTCCAAATGCAAAAATCTCACGCCTCATAGGAGAAGTCGATCGTATGAATACACAAGATTAATCATCAAAAGTGGCACATAATCGATGGCAGCTTTTCGACAAAAGCCCTTTTTGCTGCGTGGCCTGATAAATAATCTCATTTGCATCACTCAGCATTACTTACGATAACTACTACTGATGCAGCTGCCATCTTTTTTTAGCCCTTCACCAGAAACGTTGAGGCTTTCCGGTAAAGACATCATGCTTTGTAAGCCACGAACGCAAATGATGGTTATGTATTAGCCTAAATATAAACAGAAAAAATTAATACTGTACTTCCAACAAAAACCTACTTTCAAGAAGGCTGCACTGGCATGAACTAGTTTTCACGGATACAATGTTAATGTAATTAGTTGGCATTTTGAAAAACCGTGGCTTCTTTCTGGAGGAACCATTCTACTTCTAAATTTCTTATGAATGAAAATAATAGTTGTTATAACGGGGCGGGAAGGGAGGGGGGTGGCTTTTGCAAAGAAGCAACGAATTGTAAAATAAACAAAACCAAAAGTGTAGTTTAAAAATGTAAACAAATCGCTGAATACAGCGAATCTAATATAAGCAACTTTATCAGCATCATATATATAGTAAACATGATCTAAAAATAACACCATTTCATTCTTGGTTTCCTATATCTTCTATGCTAGGTACTTTCGCATAAACAGCGCTTGCACTGTACCTCCCCTCCTCCCGAATATTTTTCTCAAGGTTACTCGGTTCCAAGTTGGAATTGATCAAAACAGTTGGCAAATCTGGCATTGACTGTTAGGTACGAATTTGATTTGCAAGATCAAAATTAAAGCACTGGAATATACTACCTTTGAACAGCTTTTAAAATAGCTAAATAAAGGTATAACCTAAAGTAGCACGCAAAGTATACTTTCAAATATTATTTGATGAAAGACCCTAGCTCTTAAAAGCACTTACAGTTATCGAAGACCCCAAAGAACCTTTCTACATTATACATGTATATGTATGTGGTTTTCATCTATCATCAATAATTTTAAGTGCAAAAGTGTCCTTCACCAAGTATAACAGTTGAAAAGTATACTTTGCTTAATCGTACATCTAAAAATACATATCAAGGTTACATTGATGTTAACATACATCACATGTAATTTTTTATCAAAGACATCTGCTTTCCATTATAAAGAAAATAGTGAAAAATCCTAGAAAATACACAATATGTCTGAGACATGATGTAATCACAAAGAATGTAGCTTCTGGAACACCCCACTCGACACTCGTGAGAAAATGAGGTTGAAAAAGACGACCTAAGTCTTGGTATGGAAATACATTTTGTATGTTTATACCCCTTGAAAGGGTCTACGGGACCCCTAGGGGTCACTTGGAGAAGTACTGCCCTACCATCAGTGTCAGATTCAGAGTAGATTCAGTGTACTTGTCCGCAACTTGATCAGCACCCCATAGCCTTGTCTTTGGAAGTGTAATAAACCTGAAGTGCCATTAGTGCATATTTGAAATTTTGGAGTGGCTGCGAAATATGAGAACAAGTTAAATAATGCATTAGTCCGTCCTAATCTTAATGTTACAGAACTGCATATGTTGAGGACACATGCGCTTTAAAAGTGAATGTAAAAGGTTGGACGAGTATAGCGAATAAGCTATCCATTAAGTGTTCACTGATATCAAACCCATCCATCAAAGGATACGACATCATGAATTCATTCCCATTAATATATGTTACCATCTGAGCAGCAATCTGGCTATTATGGCCATGACGGAAGAAAGGGGGAACATGTATTGACAATGTTCAGTGGCTGGAAATTTTCCACGAAAAGCAATGCACTCCATATTCGATAAGTATAATCTTTTTGCAGTCATACAACCTTCGGAAATTTCCACAGGTCTTTTCGGTTGCTGTAGTAAATGTGCAAGCCATTTTTTTTTTTTTTGGAAATCACAGAAAATAACCAATCACAACCCACCAAGAAATCAATATGACACAATTACACCCAATCGCAATCTGCCACACGACAATGACATAGATCGCAAGTCACCGCAGAAATACTGGGTGGGCCAAAACCAAAAGTTACTTTACCATAATATTATTTCAACAATTACCTTGTTCACCATCAAATGTTCACAATGACTTCCTCGACTTCTCCATTGCAACAGAGTTGGAGTGGCAATGACAAATTCAACTAATCATCCTTTTTTTCAACTTGCCAAATTCTGCTTCAATTCTTTCTTTCAATTCTTGAAGAATTGAGCCTTGTTAACTTTATCTTTGACCAATCCACAAACTGCGAAGTCACATGATGAGCATAAATTTTCAACCTTTTCTGAGGTCAACTTTTACAAATTTGTCCAAGTTTTCCCGAGGACAAATTTGCGTTATTTTTCCCTTTTCCCAAGTACAAATCCTCAACATTTTCAACTGTTTTCGAGTAAAGATTTGTAAAATTTTCAACAGTTTCTGAGGAGAAATTTGAAAAATTTCCAACAGATTCCGAGGAAAAATTGGCAAAATTCTCAACCTTTTCAGAGTACAAAATTTACGTTTTCAGAGTAAAAATTTGTAGAACTTTCTCAAAATTTTCCGATTGAACAGTCACAATGCGGACAGGGGGAGTCCAATTTTGGGCAAATTTTGAGGAATTCCTTTTTGAATGGCCCCTAAAGTGATCTTTGACCCAACCTATAGCCTGCCAGTGCATCTTATATGTAATATAAGCTAGCGCTGCAAGAACAGCAGGAAATATAAATTTAGCATAAACAATAATTTGCATTAAAATGCTACTTGCTCTCCTGAACTTTTGGAAGAATTTACGCAACATTCTTTTTGTAGAATATACATGTAGCATTTTTCAACACAAATCAAGCGTTGCTGCATTACCACCACCACCACCAAAGGCCACCTTATGAGGACTCTGATCCTTTGATCACTGACTCAAAAGTATAAGGGGGCAATGGGTTCTGTGGAATTCCCGAAGTAAACTCTCGTGCAGTTATAGATATTACGATACATGACTGCACATGTACTAAATGCGAGGGTTATGAAATTCGCCCATCATGGGAGCTAAGTTTTCCGTAAATCTGCACGTTTCAGCAAAGTGCGAGCTCTCAGAATCCCTCTCCAGCAATATTCATTTGCTACAGACTAGGGAGCGATAATCATTTCGAAGAACAGTGGGAACGTGCTATAACGATAATCACACCCATGAGAATATCTCAATTATTAACGAGAATGGTAGTACCAAAAACAATAGGATAATATTCTTACATATACAAGCATTAATTGAGGGGAGTGCACTGCTTGGGATGTCATTTTTTTCCCTGCTATTAATTCAGAAATACCGCGTGTATTAAAACGGAAATGTGGTCTCTGGAAAAGGCTGGAGCAATATTGCATTAACGTCGATGTACTAGTACATGCAACCACCACCCTGATTACGAGACAAGGATGAATCAGAAAAATGTCCCCTTCCATGTTTACCCCCTATTCCCATATATTGCACGGGGCTGATGAGTCACTCACGGATATTTGTTCACAAATATTGATTTTCTTGGGAAACTGTATTTTTAAGGGCACATTAAGTTAGCGAGACTGGTTTCCTCGTATTTGCACTCGATCAACGGCATGGCTCCCCAGCCTTCGCTTAAAATCCCCGCAGTCTCACTTGTTTACAATTACATTTCATTTTCCTAAGGTCCATTTATTCTGGAAGGCTGCCATCTTTGAACAGCAAATAGGTTTTATTTCCTGGGATTCGTTCCCCCTAGCCTCCAGACAAACATTTGCTGCATCCATAATCACAGTGACTAATGCCTCAATTTGTTTATTAACACACGTATGTGTGCACTTGTCACTAATAAATTTTCAAAAATCCTATTTTGCAACATTGTTTTTCTCGAAAAATGCAGCCCACATTTCTTTTTCGGCATTTTCAAAACCGTGCTTCTTGAAATGATACGATTTCTGAAAAAGTACATTGTATTATAACCATGCTCAGCATGTTTACCCTAACTTGCTGGTCACTTACAAGAACTATGGAGGTAAAATTCAGTTGAGTCGTTGACAAACAGCTTTGTGCCAGAATAAGGTATCAGGGAAAACTTAAAACCGGTCACTTTAGGCCCACGTACTAATCTGCTAACAATTATAAACAATAGCACATTAATAAAGTCACACCCAACCATTATTTTTTTATACCTTTCCTGGTCTGATGACTGAAGCCTACATATACATGTATAATGGAATTTAAATGCTTCGTTCAATCTGCACAAGCCCTAGTGTTGACCCATAGGCAAACTACTGTTCATTACTTTCATAAGCAATTTAACAGATCCCCTGATTGCTTCTACACCCACGTGTTACTGGAAAATCCAGATGCAAAAGGATTTTTCAAGATCTGCATTTATATTTGGGAGGAGATAATGTACAATTGTAATTGACATTTAGCAGGAAAAAAGCCCAATATTCTAAAAGCATTTTTAATTCTTGTTAGAATAAAAGAAAACATTTCCTGTAATAACCACATTGAAAAGAAATTGCATTGAAAATATGGATAGATTGGAACATTATGACGTGCATATTTCATTTTCCTAAGGTCCATTTATTTCGGAAGGCTACCATCTTTATAAGAAAATAAGTTTTATTTCTTGGGATTTGTTTTCCTAGCCTCAAGACAAGCATTTGCAGCAACCATAATCACAGTGACTACATTGTAATGCCTCAATGTGTTTATTAACAAACGTATTTGTGCACTTATCACTAATAAATTTCCCCAAATTCTATTTTGCAACATAGTTTTTCTCGAAAAATGCAGCACACATTTCTTTTTTGGTATTTGCAAGATCATGATTCTTTAGATGATGCGATTTCCTAATGAGTATTTTAACCAGCATGATTTCCCTAATGCATACATTTCGCAATGCATTTCTTTTCGATTTGAGTTTATAAATTTTGTTTCATGCTGGACTTATTGCTTTGCCCTAAATTAATTCTAAAATAACAACAACGATATTTCTGGATGTAGTTACTACCTAGAAATGACCATAACATACATGTAGCTGCTAGTGGCTTTCTCGTAGAACAATGCGTGAATCAATTTGCTCAGATACGTCAATTAAAGTAATGTCATTTCGAGTCACAAATCAACAATTAAGATTTAAATCGAGATTTATATTTAAATAAAAGTTGTTTTAGAAATGTCATGCTCGGTGACAGTGAGTAAAGCTAATATTTGAATGCACAAGTACTTAAAAGTTACGAGTAAGATTTCTGGGAAAAAAGCAAAATTCAAAGTCTTTGAATATGCTAGCATTGAATAGTACTCGTATATGAGACTTTAGAACCCCAGTTGCAACAATCAACACTGGCTGCTGGCACCCCATCCATTTCGTCAAAATAGCTGGAGGGTATAAAAGAGAGGGGTTCTTAAGGAGAAATACGCTTTCACAAATTCAATATTTTCTAACACATAACTCCACCATGTTCAAGAAACCCTACCACATAAAAAATGCTCAAAAAAAAAAAACTTCACCACAATTTCGAGAGGCCTCCAATATGGGGAGGGTGACCAGAAAAAAAAAAAACTTGCCAATGTCTCCTGAATGTTTGCATAAATTCAAGCACATCTTACAAATGCCAAACCAAATAACGCACGTGCTTTTTCTCCATTGGCCTGTCTCGAGCTATGGTTGCAATTCAGGATTTATTTATTCATGGCCTTGGAACCTTAAGAAACGAGCTACCCCCTTATATGCAGCGCTTGAAAACCGAAAACAAGCTGGAATTAATGAGAATGAAGGCGTAACAGAACTCGCCAAGTGCGAAACCACCTGCACATGAGCAGGGAAATCTTGGCGCACATAAAGCCATCTGCATTCCTCATGCATACAGAAACGTAAGAAAATGCAAGAATGTTCTTTGTCAGCTCAAGTTTGTCCCTCACCCTAACGCATTACTTTCATAAAGTAGTAATTCAGGTAATAAGCCTTGTCAAAACCTGAAAACATGTTTATCTACAGAAACTCCATCTCGCATGGTGGTATACAGCTATTTAAGAAATCGCGTCTTTTTACCAGTAACCAAATTAGCTATTCTACCAACACTACCAAGAACTGCATTTCCATCACCATAAAGTATTCATTGTTTGTTTTTTTCTCTTTGTAGCCAACTATCTTCGGGACATTGGCATCCGAGCAGTCCCCCAAAGAAAATCAGACGGTAAGGAACCCAAATTTCGCACATAAATGATTATTTTTGGTCTTTTTAGAAATGGTAACGCTGCATGCATAATCTTTATGGATATCAAAGACAATTCAAAATTTTCAATGAGCGCCACGGAGGTATATTTGAAAAGAAAACAATGATTCCTATTTTCGAAATCCAAGTCCAAAGCACTCTCGCAAGATTGGAAAGTTACATTTTTATCATTATTAAAACAAATATGTAAGCCACTTCACCAGAAACATATTTTTCGTTAATGTTGATCATGATGGATAATAAATGCATTCAACTGTCAAGAAAATAAGTCCATATTGGCAAACAATTGTAAGACATGACAGTTAGTCATTACAAGTATGGATTAGTCAGAAAACTGAAGCTAAGTAATTGAATTGCATTTCTCAACTGTGGACAGTTCATTGCACTTTGAGAATCCACGAGGAACAATTTGAACGCTATACTTTGATTAACATAAGGGGTAAAACATGCCAACTTGCCAAGGTATGAATCATTTTCTGGATTGAGGAAAATATTTGAAAGATGACTATTTTATATGCATGTGGAATTTTAGACGGCTTATACAGGCGTTTCATCAAAATTCAACAAGTAAACTTAGACACCCTGTACAGTCACAAGTTGACCGGAATGGTGGGGATAGTCAGCAATCTATTTCTAGTGTTTCCAGTAATTATAAAACAAAATTGATGTCCCTTTGGATAAGTTTAAAAGTATAAATAATTTAATGTTCGAGCAATGATACTGTTGATATGCGTGTACCAATAAAAGAAATATTTACAGTTAATAGTCAACGTGGCATTGCTCATAGTTTCGAACCTTAACCCAGCTCATCAACGATAAACGTTCTGTAACAGGGTTCCCCCAGACCTTGAAAAGTCAGCCAGGGAACTTGAAAATGTCTGTAAATAGTCAGGGAAGAATGATTTATTGTGAAATATTCAGGAAAAATCACCGTATTCATGGTGTCAAAATCAAAAATTAATGTTTCCATGTGGTTTGCTCTGGGCTCATTTGCAAAATTGTTAAAATTTCCCCAGTAAAATTTCAGAGGACAAATTTGCAAAATTTTCGATCATTTGCAAAGAGTTGCAAAATGTTCAACAGTTTCCCAGTGCAAATTTGCAAAATTTTCAAACTTTTCGTAATGTAAATTTGCAAGATCTGCAACCTTTTCTGGCACAGATTTGTAACAATTTCAACTGTTTCCGTGGAGGCATGTGCAAAATTTACAACAGATTCCGAGGACGAATTTGCTAAATTCTTAACCTTTTTAAGAGTACAAATTTTCAACATTTTCCGAATACAAATTTGTCGAATTTTCAAAAAAAAATGTCATGCTTAATTTGTAAAACATGTTAGAAAACGATGTCATTTTTTTCGGAGAATGACCACTAAAACGCCAGTAAATGACGTCATTTTTTTTTTTTTTTTTTTTTTTTTTTGGAAAAATGACCAATTCGGAAACACGTCAGAAAATGACGTCATTTTTTTCTCGGAAAAATAGCCAATTCGGAAACATGTCACAATTAAAACGAAATTTTTTGCTAAAAAAAATTTCGTCAAAAGGAGGGACATTTTGACGTTATTTTTTGGTCATTTTTTGTGTAGATTTTGAAAAATTGTGGTTATAACATTGGCGTAAGTCAATTTTTACATTGTCATTGGTCAGGGAAATTCGTTTAAACACCTGGAAAAGTCAGGGAAGTTGAAACTGAAATTTCTGGGGGAACCCAGTGTAAAAAAATAAGTAGATCATGAAAAGCTGCACCTCAATCTTTCAAGATCATTAATTTAAAAAAAAAGATCATGCATTTCTCAAATGCTTTCATCAGCTGAATCATTGCACTATATCCATTCACGTAGCGTGCAATTTAATGCATTAGCTTTAGTGCTTATTCTTAGTAGGCAGCACTAGTTTCAGTTGGGTATTCTGCATGAGCAGCCATGGTTTATGGGGATTAACAGCATGATGTATGATACCTGCTGTAAGTGTAGGCAAAGCCATTACCTGTTCTAGGCAAAAACGTTAAAATCCTGCAAAGAAATTGGTGCAACATTTGATTTCAGCAATAAAACCTTCCTCGGTGGAAGCTGGAAGCTAAACCGTATAATACCAATTCGATTTAGACAGGTGTTTTATCGTCCTCGGAGATGCATTCATGTCAAAATCAGTAGAGGAATTGGGAAAACTTACAATAAGAATTTCGTGCAAGCATTCCTTGACAGGTTAAATGATCGCTTTGCTAATCTCTTATTTCAGAGCTTGCCGCAAACACCAAAAAGTGCAAAACTAACAATGGCAAGCACGTTCAATTCACATGACGGATGCTGCAATGGAAGCATAGATGGCGTGGATGGGAACCATGGAGACGAAAATCATGTATGTGGCAAATATATTATAAGAACTATTGTAAATAAGAGCCAAGCTTCCTCGATAACAATGGATTACCATAGGCAAAAGATACTTACTTCAGACTCATCTTGCACATGTTCCTTGTCTCAATATAAAGGCGGCGAACAATAGCCATGAAATGATGAAAAGAAAATTCATGACACAAATACTGTAGCATCCATCCTTATTAGCTTTCTGTAAAAGTTGATCATTTCATGACACAATCCTTTTAATAACTTTTGCCATCCATTGGATATCTTATTTTAGAGAAAAAAAAACAAAGAAGAATTAGTTTGTAACGTTACAGATTATAGCTAGCACACAAGTAGAATGCGAATACCGCGTCATTTTTCAGAAGAAAAATAACCACTGAGAAATACGTCAGAAAATGACGTTATTTTGGATCATTTTCTTCTAATAAATGACCAATTCTGAAACACGTCAGAAAATGACGAGATTTTTTTTTCTCGGAAAAATAGACAATTCGAAAACATGTCACAATTAAAACGAAATTTTCTGCTAAAAAAAATGTCGTCAAAAGGAGGGACATTTTGACGTTATTTTTTGGTCATTTTTTTTTTCATAAATGACGTCCTTTAGCTTAACTGACGTCATTTTTTGGTCATCTTGCTACGTGTGTAGTAGTTTGTAATTTACAGCTTGTTTCTTTGATAAAACTAACAAATTCACGATTGAACAGATGCGCCGAATTAAAAAGGAAAACAATTAGTAGAAATATTAATAAAATTAATTTTATCACAAACTATTAATCAACATCAGTAAAAATGTGCAATGGAAATCAGTTACATTTGCTGTTGATAATTTGAACGAATATTTTTATTTCTTTCAGACATTAGTATATCGAGATGGAAATTTAGTGTCGGGTTCTCTGGAATCCCTGATTCGGCATTTGGTGCCAACAGCCGATTACTATCCAGACGTAAGACTTTTCTTTCTCATTCAGCAAAAGTAATGGATATTTCAGAATTTAAATAAAATTTATCGTTACTATTTTTTACAGAGAACATATTTGTTCGCCTGCTTATTAAGTACAAGATTATTTATAAAACCGCACGAGCTGCTGCAAAGAATTCATCACGTATGTGTACTGCAGCAAAACTTCTCACAAGACCACATCAACCAGGTGAGGCAGATCTTATTTTTTGTCACTTTAGTAGTGACAGTATAAAAGATTCGTTTTTCTTCCTTGTTATGCTGATTTTCAAAAGTATAACAAGAAATAAAGTGGGGTTTTGATAAGGATACTGCAAAAAATCACAAAAAAATCTTGATTTCTTTTGTTTAGGATCAATTGGTCAAATTTTGTCCAAACCTGATCCAATTGTTAAGGTATGTAAATTGAAATTTTGATTATCACTTCATGATAAGTCACCATTAACTACAGAGACATATGCTACTTATCAGATAAAACTTCTGCATTATTAACCTTACTTATTCATGTTTTTACTCCAGCGAATGGACAGAGACATTTCCCTATGACTTCCGTGATGAAAGAATGATGAGGCATTTAAAGAAAATTACCCAAAGATGTACTCAAATTGACAATCGGTTACGGAAGGAAGTTTCTCAGCTAATTTCAAACGTCCTTCACAAAGTAAGCTCTGAAAATGAAATTGACTCGAGCATGGCCATGTGCACAATTTTTACAACTATCCATTTTTTTAGTTGAACAAACTAGAAAAATACGAAGATTTTCTGAGTAGCGTAAATACTGCTGCAGCTAACAGGTTAATTAACACTGTATCTGTGGTAAGTCGAGCTTGGATGTAGTGCTTTCTTCACTCAATGTTTTCATCAATAGCCAAAAGTTAATTTGCATCTTCGTTTCCAGACTGACATCACAGAAGTGTGCCCTAGTCCAAATATTTTAGCCCAACAGCTGACACACATTGAGCTGGAACGTTTGAGCAGCATTGGTCCAGAAGAATTTGTCCAAGCATTTGCTAAAGAAAACCCTCATGTTGAGGTAGGTAAAATCATTATGGACAAGTGAAATTCTGCAGCACTAAATATCCTCATGTGCCACTTTATGTATGTACACAGACGTCGTTCCGTGATATGAAGAAGACCAAAAATTTGGAGTCGTATATCCAATGGTTTAATCGACTAAGTTACTTTGTTGCAACGGAAGTCTGCATGGTAAGAAAGGCATCATCATCACAGAGTTACCACTTGCTTAAATTAAAAGTTTAAACTTTTCCTTCATTTTAGCACCTGAAGAAAAAGCATAGAGCCAAAGTCATTGAATATTTCATTGAAGCAGCAAGAGAATGTTTCAATTTGGGAAACTTCAATTCCTTAATGGCCATTATTGCTGGAATGAACATGAGCCCAATTTCGAGGTTGAAAAAGACGGTGAGATTTCAGTAAATTCAGATACACATTAGTAATACCAAATCAAAAAAATATTAGAATTTTATCAATCTTTTCCAATTTACTGTGAAACGCCTGTAAATTAATAATCCTTTGAATTGTTTCAGTGGTCGAAGGTAAACACTGCTAAGTTTGATATTTTGGAACATCAAATGGATCCAACGTCAAATTTTACCAGTTATCGGTCTACATTAAAGGCAGCTATGTGGAGATCTCAAGGGGCTGTTGAAGACCGAGAAAAAGTACGCAAAGAAATGGGTCAAAACAAGTTGAATTTCAAGAATCAGGGATAAATGCAAATACACGTATAAATGTAAAAATATTCTGTTCACTAAATTTTTAATTTTTTTTTTCCAGATTGTTATTCCATTCTTTAGTTTACTGGTTAAAGACTTGTACTTTTTAAACGAAGGTTGTGCAAACAAGTGAGTTGTTTCCTTAAAACCTTCCTTATCAATTGTTTATCGCAATATTTGCTCATACATAAATTATTTCCCAAAAGCAATGCTAAAATAAACCTGTATCTTTTTCCTGTATTAGGTTGCCAAATGGACACATTAATTTTGAGAAGTTCTGGCAGCTGGCAAAGCAGGTTACTGAATTCATCACTTGGCAACAAGTTTCGGTAAGTTAGTATAGTCTCCTAGGACCACTCATTACCACACAAAAAATTGTCCCAGCAGTCACCACCAATTCCACTTGCATCTAAGTTTGATATCGTGGATCTACAGTACGACTTATTTTGGAACTTTTAAACTTATTTTTAGTCATGTTGATAAAATTTGTCTTACAGTGCCCATTTGACAAGCATCCAAAAGTGCTAAATTATTTACTAACAAATCCAGTCTTTTCTGAGAGTGGTAAGTTGCAAACATGTATAGTTTTATTACATCTAAGAATTTCAAGACCTTTGATATGATTTCTCAACACATCAATTTTTAAAATTCAGCCTTGGCACTGGCTTCATTTGAATGTGAAACGCCTGAGAACAATTTGGAAAAGGAGCGATGCAAAACATTAAAGTAAGTTATCCTGTACATGTCACACGTTGATATCCTGGTTGGCTAATTGCACTCATGTGCGAATTTCCCATAAGTATACCCTATTAATTAAAATCAATCTAATCGAATGTCTTCATTTTTAGAGCTGAGCTCAGTACCTGAAGAACTTGCAACAATGAAAAAGGATGAAATGAGCCAAACAGAACATGAGAAGATTGTTTTAAACAGTCTATAAGATTTTCAGTTACAACAGACTGATTACTTTTGGCCGTGCCATCAAGGGCGAGACGTACAAGCTGACAAAACACTAATGAGAAGGGCAACCCTATCCTCCTCAGCCATGATAAAGTGTACGGCAGAGTCGATAGCAAAAGACAAAATGAATTCTGGAGCTACCTTGTGTAAATAAGGATGGTGTTGTACTTGTCATGTATGCATGCCTGGCATTTAAGAACAGATAAGTTATCCAATAACTGGTGCATACTCCCTAGCCAAAAAAACTTGCTCCCCAAGATGAGATTAGGAAGGCACAGTTGTCCTGCAAATTATATTTCAGGAAAAAGGCACGTGAATATTTTATTGTAGATAGAGCACAATTCATGTACATGTATATAAATTACAATGTTTCTTATTACCAATGCAATGCCATGTCTTTGTCCAATTATGTCGGTCATATAATGAGTCGAGCAGAAATTTGTGCCTAAAAACATTTACTGTAGATACTGTGTATGGGCCCAAATGATATGCTTATACCATAAAAAGTAGTGAGACTACTGGCTTGTCTCCTTGGCAGTTCAGGCAAGTCATTCTTGGAGACGTCTGTAAAATGTGTTCCGATTTTTGGAATCAAATTTATAATTGGGAGGCTGCTAGAAACTGCTTAAATCCTGTAAAATTTCTAAGTTCGGCAAATCCTCATGGACTTTAAAGACATAATATACAAGTGGATTAATGCAACAATAATAGTGTTAAATACCTAGGAAGTAATACCAACAATGGTTAAATCGATAAAAACTTTTCATGTAAACTGCAAGGAAAAAGAGCAGTATAAATTCCATGGATAATGTTTTTTTGGAGATTTATCATTTCAAATCAGTTGATAGCATATCAATAATGAACGCATCCAAAAGGATTTATTGAACAG
>JAQGAO010001474.1:0-24245 GCA_034697705.1 Ommatoiulus sabulosus
CTTTTCCAGGTCTGGGGGAACCCTGTTATATTATTATTTTTAACGTCTTCGTGGACCCCCAGTACCTAATCCATGGAACCCTAAGGGGTCCATGGACCCCAGGTTAAGAAACCCTGTTTTAAATAATTTGGTCAAAATGTTCAAACGGAAAAGATGAAACTCGATTAGAAACAATTTAGATTACAAGATTTTTAAAGTCGTTCGAATTAAGATGGAATCGTTTTTCAAGTATTTAGAAGTTTCGACGGTACTTTGATGAACAAATTTATCACAGCGCTGAAATAAATGACTCTTTTGAAATTTGTAAATCGAGTTATGGCTTATATTCTCCTTCGTCGGAGAATCCGATTGGTCCAATAAAGAAAACTCGCAATGGCAGTCAAACGGAAGCGGAAGTGAGTTATCGTTTTCACCCAACACAAAAATTAAAAATATCGAGATGTATTTTCGTTTGCAACTTAGAAACCCATTTAAATATAATCGAAGATAGGCCGTGTACCCCATCACGTGATTGGTTTGAAAGGGTTCACTCGTTAAATACTTTTTTAATCCATCGATCGCATATCCCTTTTGTCTAGAATAATCGTCGATGCGCCACAAAAAGAGGCCATCACGTGACTCAATTTGCTTCCACAGAATGGAAATGGGCTCCAGAATGATTTGAATCAAAATCTCGTCGTTTTTTACGTACATTCGGTACATGTAACTGTTATAGTTTTCCAAAATACGGGCAGAAAAAACAGAACAGAAATAAGCTGGCAGTGAAGGATTTAAATGATTTGCCATCGTGTTTTTAACTGAGTTCTTTCTAAACATCGGTCTGTCGATTAATTCGACATTTCGTTTTTCAATCGCCCATCCTTGATCGAGTAAAATAAATTTCCTTGAATGCAAAAAAGGCGAAGAAGGAATTTTGCGTTTAGAGAAATGTATGTGGATGTGAATGGATGGATAAAGTCCCCATAGCACTGGTTTAAATCGTAACCCTTGATGAGTAGTGAACGGTTCATCCCTTTTTATTCGAACATGTTTGTCCGTGAGTTTTCGCCACTTTTTCTTAAATCCTGATATTTTCCACGTAAAAATGTTCTTGAATTGATCTTCGTCATCATCTGTTAAAAATAAAATAAAGACTCAAAATCAGAAGTGGATTTACAGTAAAACCTGGAAAAGTGACCACCTTAACCCTATGGAAAAAATATATCTGGAAAATATATTTCAAAATATGTTTGGTACATGTATATATACCAAAATTGGCCCAATTCCATAGATGTTCCATATATTGCACATATATTATATTTTTGACCAATATCTGGATAATATTTGTATAATATATGGACATATGGATAATATATTATCCATATATTGGTCGAAAATATAATATATGTGCAATATATGGAAAATATATGGCACATAAGGAACATATATGGAATTGGGCCAATTTTGGTATATGTTAAATATATACCAAACATATTTTGAAATATATTTTCCAGATAAATTTTTTCCATGTGGGAAACGCTGCACTGACAATATACGCTGATGTATCGTCTTAAGAAAGGAGTACTAGTACTCTTCGTACGAATAAATTATTATTATAAATCTGAAAGCATTCATGAGAAATAATTTGTTTGAAATACTGTAGCCTACATACTGTACATGTACGTAATTGTGTTAATTTCAATGATTTAACAGAGACAGCTGAATAGAAATACATTCTATTATTTTTCTCTTCCCCACCCTAGAAATAATATTTTTTGTCTGAGTCCCGATGTCTTTAAGAATCGTACTTTGGCAGTTTTGAAGTCACGCGTGCAAAATAAATGCATTAATTGGTTTTAAAAACAGCGATTTGACCAATAGTGGGGTAGTTTTTAAGTAATTGACGTGTTTATTTCTACACGAGACGCCATCACCGCCAAAGTATGATTCATAAAGTTTCTGAGTACGTCTCTTGACAAGCAAAATTCACGTACCCAGCTAAGTGATGCATAATACAACAATAAATGTAAATTAAATGTAATTCAACATATAAGATAACTTATAATTTAGTTTTTTTTATTTCCACGATTTTGGCAATGATACATTTTTGAGATATTTACAAAACATGAGGTTTGCGTAGATTGAGCCATAAATGTTCAGGTATTTATTATCCACATACATCTGGATGAATTTTATGGATTTTTCTGAAAAATAAAATAAAATACATGAGTTAAACAATAGAAGGATATTATTAAACAATGCATGGTTACTCACGAGTTGCAAACAAGGTGAAACTACAGCTAGTGTTTTCTAGCGGTGCGTGAAAGAGTTATTAGTTTTTTTGTAGAGCAAGATCTTGAAAGTTGCTTTGAAAATATTCTGTTTTGGCACGAAATTACAACTGGCGGCCATTTTTAATTTTAGATTATAACAATCCATGTTCAAGGATATGCCCTTGGATGAGTTTATGGACCTTATTCAAAATTAATAATGACGTTTCAGGCCATGTTTTTTTTACAATTTCAGAGAATCGTATTGTGTTTTTTTAAAGGTCCACTTGTCCTTAATGTTAAAGACTGATTAAAAACGCAATTTAACATTACGTATTCTGAATATGCCACATAAATGTAATTAATTAATTCGTGTGGGTGTCAATGTTGCATAATCTACAAATGAAGGAAATAATTATATAAAGGAAATAGCTGATTGAAATAAGAAATAATTCAATGCCTGATGAGTGTACATGGTAGCAGGGCAATCTATAGGATGTCGGTGACTTGCAGTATCACCAGAGTCTGGCTGACAATAAAATTAATTGATGGCTTAATACTTTATTCGTATTTTCCACAAACACACCTTATGAAACTGCAGAATTGGCTGCACCTGACGTAACTATAAGGTTGGATTTCATGATTTAAAAACATAAATTCGTTAGGTTAAGAAGTTGAGAATGAAAAACTAGACAACCGCTTGCAAAACCAATTTTTCAAAGACGGTTTCTGGGTAACGTGCATTTACAGAATTTTTTTCCTCCAATTTTGGGCTGCAATCTTCTTCAACAACCGTTTTTAAAAAAAAAAAAAGAAAAAGAAAAAATGCCTTAAGGAGCATCTACCCTTGGTTTGACATTGTCGAATTTGAGATCTATCCCGTATATACCGTACAGTCTATCACATCATATTCAAACAATGGCTGTATCTTATTCGTATTTGGTTGTATAATACCCGTTATTTCTCGAAAAAGTCAGTGGCTCTGACAACAGTTAGCATTTTCTACCTGAAGGACTGCGAAGGTTATTAGCAAGAAATGTAATTTTTGCTGTCTTTACAATTATTTTGAGGGTGAAGTACGGGCATGCCATTATTATCTATTGTGATTGATTTCCACCATCCTCCATCAGAAATGAATCAGCAGATTTTCCGCAAGAATGAGATTTCACGGAGAAAGGAGGGAGGGGGAAGACTTACTTTATAGGTTGACAGGTATTAATAACCTTATATAATATCCAGCATTTTGCATTATCCCGAGTCACTGCGTCCTATGTATTAATGCCATGGCCGTCAACTGATAATGTAAGGTGTCTAATAAAAGCGCTATTAATGACAGATCTATTTTTACGACCTAACCACTATGTACTGAAAATGCACTCGTGTTCCACGACAGGAAACATACTTCCAAAATCGTATTCACAAACGCCTTCAACACTAGCTTTGGAATGTGTCAGATGCAGCATTTATACTGTCGAATTTTAGTCGTTATTCGAGTATTTGGCCCAGAAGTTGGCCCGAATATTAAATACAATATTCGAATGATTAGCAAACATTAACTACAGGCATCCAACTAGAATGTTGTTGCCGGTTACACATTCTATTGATTTCAGAACATTGGTTCTAGCTCGATGATTTGTTGATTACTAAAGAGCACTTACATGTACTTCTTGAACATTAGAGCTTATTTGCCATAACCGTAACCACCGTAGCCACCGTGGCCTCCGTGGCCTCCATAGCCTCCATGACCACCGCCATAACCTCCATGGCCATAACCGCCATATCCTCCGTGTCCACCGCCGTAGCCTCCATGGCCTCCGCCATAACCGCCGTAGCCTCCATATCCGCCATGGCCGTAGCCTGGGTTGGCCATTGCAACGGCCACAACCACAACCAAGAGCAGAGCGCAGGCAACCTGCAATATATTAATGCAAATATTCAAAATCAACTCATGGCAATCCTTTATCCGGCCTCCATATAAGATTTCTACAGTAGCCCATGCATTATACCGATAAGTAGCCATTGGTACTTTGATCAATATTACTGAAAAATCTAAATTTGATCGTTGTACTTACGATGTATTTAGCGGCAGACATTTCACTAATAATTCCTGGAGAAATACAAAAGATGTATTTAATCACTTGACTGTTGCTTTGCTGGAGCGAGTTTGATGTCCAGATTCAGAATATCACTCCTTTTATAGTGAATTTTGTAGACCATTGTACCACGGTGTAAAAACTGCTCATTTGCAAAGAAAGATGGGAAGCAGGAAATTAACTGCATGGTAAGTCAGATAAATCGGTGTCATATCGAACCCTTAACCGTGGGATTGGTTTTGTCGGAAAATTGATAGGCATTGGTACAAATGACAAAAAATACTCGATACTTGGTCGCTGGCTTCATGCGTGGTCGAAAATGGATACCCAAAGTTCAATAAATTTTTATTCAACACTTGACAAAATTCCTTTTGTTACATTCGGAGAGGCTTTATTCACAATGATAATTGCCGGAATAATTTCTTCAGTTCGATGAACAATTGAATTCAGTTCCTTAAAAAAATTTGTTCAGTCAATGGTCGATATCTATAACAACGCCACGTCGATTCGTTGATGTCCCATTGAAAGGTTCACTGTCGTATTTTTTCCCATAAGAAAACGTGATAACTTACTTTAATTCAAGCTACTTTATTAAACAGGCTTCAAGAGAATAAAAATATTAATTAGCGCATTGAAATTTAAGCCAAATTCATCTTGAATTTCCTTTAAGTTGTGTGCTGATTAATCAAGATATACTTTCTATGAATATTTATGAATTATAAAATTAAATTTGTTTTTGCTTTTAAACTCGTCTTCGAAAAATACTGAATAGTGTGTTAAAACGTCTGCCAGTAATATTCCTTTTGAATACCATTCAGACATCCGTGTGTTAATTTATCATTATACTTTCGATGACAATTTATGGATTCTTAAAAATCACTTTTATTTTTTCTTCATGTTTATTTCCGTTTTAAACTGCAGACGATTTCAGGTCATTATTGTAATTTTTTGAAGGTTGACATTTTTAACCAATCGTAATTTGTTACATTTAGGGGCTCCTCCATGGACAATTTGTAACCTTTGCAAAGGGTACAAATAGATGCACACTTTCTACAGAATATATTCGCCTCCGTTATCTAATGCCAAAAATTAATGTTATCAAATAATCAATCTCGATGTTCGCATATCAAACTTGTGATTTGTATACTACCAAACGTCTCGAAAATTAGCGAGAAATTGACATTTTCATAAAACAGCATGCGATATCGATTTGCAAGAATTTGTTCGCAAGTTTTAAATGCAACTTTCTGAATACCTTAAAAATTAACTTCATCATAACCGATTTTTTATAAACGTACAGTATAATCGTGTATATGCATGGTGCCCAACTTTAAAAGGTTTAATTTAATGCTTGCGTCATTAGTTACAACAATAAAAAAGAAAATTAAAATTACTATGGTATAAATTCCGTCCATAAAACTGGTAAATTTGCTTCCTGCATAAAAAAAACTTAAAAAAAGTGTGACATACGCCCCATGGCCTGGTGGTGGGAGAAGGCAATTGTCACGGTAAAATTAAAAAGACGATAGCTAAGCATTCGTGCGTGTCTTAATGCTCGTTATACATTTAACTAGGATTATTTGCTAAAATTATTAAATCCACTGAAACGTATAAAAGCCACAGTTGTGTTCAAAGTGAGTTTCAGACTGGATAACTTGCGAAGCAAATGCAACACTTCTTCGTTGAATCGAAACAGCATTGCGCGAGAAATCAATGTGTTGCATTTATTTTTGCACCTAGCACTTAATTCTCGAAACTAAACACACGAAACTAACACGTGAGTGGTGTATTGGACTTTGGAGGACAAAGCCGTTGCGGTCTTTTGTTGGTTTTCTCAAAATGAACTGCAATGGAAAGCCCTAGCCTACTGTTTAATTGCTATGACTAATTTCGCGCGTAATGAATTGTGGGTCTCCTGGAATTACGCAGATAATTTGGACTAATTTGTCATGTGGAAAAAGAGTGTAAAATGTTTAGCAAGATGATACGCAAGAAATATTGAATTTGCTCCTGCCGGATTTACGTACCTATACAAACGACGTCTCATGGGGATTATGAAATCAGGAAATTTTTATTTTAATCTCAATAACTTTTCCCTGTTATGTTTTAAGAGATTACCTAACCCAAAATACGTTTTTCTTGAAATCCCTTATGGTACTGTATTCTGTGGACTCAAGTTCAGTCCTTAAGGTCCACCAGGGATCAATTTTTAGAAGAATTTCTCGAAGACAGTATTAAGAATGAAATTCGCATGTTTTAAATAAAAAAATTGTCTATAGGTAACGAAGGTTGTCAGGGATGATGATAACTAGAATTTGTGAATTTCATATTTTTGCATTTAATAATAATTTTAATCCAAGTCGGGACAAGGAATAGAATGGGTATCTTGGCACCACTTACAGCTATCCTGGTGGGGTACAGTTAATACACATGTTTCATGCAGGCATTTACATAAAGTGAGCAGTTACAGGAGTTGTACAGTTATCACAAAGGTTATACATAAAAAGCATTAGAAACTCCCGCGCATTATTTTTAAATAAATGAAAGACTTGTCGTCAAAACTGATCCTCCAGATGGCGTTTTTTTTTTAAATTTCAACGATGTTTATTAATTAAAGTAAAATGTACAATTCTAAGTTACTTAACGTGTTATTTAAAGACAATTGTACTAAGAATATTTAATCGCATGACTAAAACTATCTTCGCCGCAATTTCCATGAATTAAAGAAATTTCCACAATTTAAAGAAATTACTGAAATTCTTAAATACGTCAAATTGCAACGTATAAAGATAGGATAGTATAAAGGATTGTATAGGATTGCATAAAGATAGGTATACACCAGGGAAACTTAAACGAAGCTTTGTTTCCGAAACCCTAAACTCCCAAATCGGAAAGCTGGTCAATGCACGGCTCGGAAACTTGCATTTCAATTCTGAAAACCAAGTTTCAATTTGTTTCCGTTGTGTGTTCCTACCTTTAGAGCACGAAGCAATGTACATTCACTGTATTAGCTGATATCACAGCTGATGTTATCAATTAAAGCTTGCTTAATTACAACTGCTAAGCAAATATGATCAATTCATTCTAAATTTCAGGTATATTTGGCGTTCCCAATCTTTAATTATTAAATTAATGGAACCGATTATAAACGATTTGGAAAATGATCTGTTGGATGATTTGAGTTAATTTTACCTGCGAGAAATATTCGTATTTCTACCTTATTTTAGCCTGTCTCGGATGTTTTTTCTGGCATAAACGTATTATACTGTATAGTATGCATTATTTTTAAATAAATGGTTCTTTTTGATAGAATTATAGTGAATTTATGTTTTCTCAATGAATTGACTGAAAAACGGCCGGGTAATCTGGTGCTTTTCACCTCAACACGGATGCTTAGCTAATTGCTTAACTTATTGCATAGAGTTGCGTGGGTTATATGATCACGTACACGACTCTTGCAAAGTTACTTTACAGATTTTCATACAAGTGTTATATTTCAGTATACATGTGTTAAAATTTATTTTCGGCTTTAGTATATGTTACTGTTGAGCATTTACTTTCGGAATTATCATAAGATGGCATTTACTTGTTAATAATGTAGAATTAGTAAAATGCAATAAGCTCATGAACTGTAGTTGAAGTTCATGAACATGCGTCTTTATACTGTATACACTTTGCACGATTTGAGCATAGTCATTGTCTATTAACTTTGAAATTTGAGGTTTTTCCTTGCAAAATAATAAAAGATAGACGTCATAGAATTTTCATTGTAATTTCCTTATTTTCCATTCAATTAAAAATAAACTGACAATAAAATTCAAATTTTGTAATTTTATGTTATTATATTAGTATCTTTTATACTTTAATTTGTTTTAGAGGCAGCACCGAGTCTTGTTAACGGATCATTATAACTTGCCATACATGTAGTTTTATTGCAATGGGTGAGTTTTTTTTTAATAGAATTATAGTGAATTTGTGTTTTCTCAATGAATTGACTGAAAAACTGCCAGGAAATCTGGTGATTTTCACCTCTACACGGATGCTTAGCTATAAATGCTTAACTGATTGCGTTTGTTGCATTGAACTGACTGCAACATTTTTTTTCAAATGACATGAATAGAATTGAAATTTGGCCCTGGTTCTCTTATGGCGAATTACACTAAACAGTGATAGAAATGAAAAATCACATTAAATTTAATGTTATTAATGTTTTTAACAACTCATTGAAATGAAAAATAATCACCGGTATTATCTCATTTTATACATTGAAAAGTTCACTTTATAGCTCGTTCTTATTATTTTCAAAATTTAAACGAAAAAGTCCCTAATTAGGGTTGGATCGAATGTTTTATATACATGTATTTATTTATTATTTTATGTCAGTCTTGATCATAGATTTTTTTAACATCACAGGGATATGGTATGAAGACTAGGAAAAATCGAGATTTCAGGACAAATCCCACATTTTTACAAAGAAATTTTGAGACATGGGTTGAAATTCTACTGGAATATAGCAGAAGTTTTCAGATTTTTTTCAGGATATGGATGAAATTTCTATTTTAAGGATGGCAATTTTTGTCAATATTTCATATAAAATTGTAGTGGTCTTAATATTCTTTTGCTTTAGTATAACTTTGAAAATGATGAGTGTTGTTGCTATAGACATATACTTTTCCTTCTCAAAGTAATAATTACATGTATAGAACAAATAGCTTGCGGCTTTTAATACTAGAAAATCCTTAGAACAAATTCAATAGGACAAATCCCACATTTTTTAAAATAATTTGTCAGATATGGGTTGAAATTCTGCTGGAATATTGCAGAATTTTTCAGATTTTTTTTCAGGATATGGATGAAATTTCTATTTTTAGGATGGCAATTTTTGTCATTATTTCATATAAAATTGCAGGGCTTTAAATATTCTTTTGCCTTAGCATAACTTTGAAATTGATGAATGTTGTTGCTAGGCATATACTTTTCATTCTCAAAGTAAGGCTTGTACGAACCAACAGCTTGCTGCTTTTAGTGCTAGCGTATTAAATAGGCCGGTGGGATTTTTTTTCAGCTTGAAATTTAAATAACATTTGCACCTATAGGATGTGTTTCGCGCACGTGGCCTTGACAAACAGTCAAATAACATTAGGTACATTTGGGCCAGCGTATAAACGGACTATTTCGTTCCCTTATACTGAGGGGTATTAAGTTCTTTTTTTCTTTAAGCTTCATTGCCCCCAGCAAAGATGATGATACGTTTCTACGAAATTTTCGTACAAAAAAAGCCTTGTCAAGGGCTCAGCTGACTTTCTTAACCTAGACCCACCTTCAAGGTGTTTAAGGATGCTTCTGTAAAAGGTGGGGCCACGAAAGGTCGTCTGGAAAAGCATATAAATACTTCACACCGAACGTCGAAATCACATCAACCCTGAAGATTAAGCAGGAATCATAGAAGTTCTTCTCTGCAAACTCAACTCTTCAAATAAACGTTACAATGAACAAAGCACTGGTAAGTTAGAAAACCTAATCGTTTGTTATATCTATTGTTACTGTACCTTCAATCTTCCTTGGCATTTAAGGCGAAGTTACATTTTGTGATTTATTTGTGATAGAATTTCTGTAATAATTGAGGCTATAACCAAATCTATTTGTGGCTTGCTGAAATTTAATTGTCAAAGTAATCTATTATAGACATGTTATATTCAATCAAATCCTATTTTCTTTCTATACAGTACTATTACTTTATTTTCAAGATATTTTAATTTTAAGATTCAGTTGAGATTTCAAGAAATTTTAAACCGTTCTCAATTTATAAAGGGAAGATCCCTTACGAGGAAATATTAAATACTGAAACACGATTTCTGATTTTTAAGGGTATACTAAAGGTTAAATCAAAAATCTCATTCCAATAACAAAGCTAGCTCTTGAAAACTTTTCAATGGAGGAACATGCCTCAATTGTATAATCTGTATCATTTTGTATTTAATAGAATGCTGTTTATATATTTTTCCAGCTAATAAAATATATTTTTTTTGTTCATTTTCCAGTTATTGATCTTTGCTTTCGTGGCTGTTGTTGCCTTGTTCCAAGGGGCTCAAGCGGATCCAGTTCCAGATCCCGAAGCCATGCCCGATCCAGATCCAATTCCGGTTGCCGACCCAGATCCTGAGGCCGATCCACACAGGGGTTATTACGGGGGTGGTGGATACAGAGGTGGTTATTACAACAGAGGAGGTGGCTATTACAACAGAGGTGGTTATTATGGCAACAGAGGAGGTGGTTATTATAATCGACGCTGGTATTAAAACCTCCTCTTTCAGCGAGATTCTATTAATTATAACTCACGCTTAATTGTTTTATATAATCGAAACATAAAGTACTGTATTGCATTGTCATATTGTCAACGAGATCAGTTTTATATACTTTTCATTTTTGTGCCATTCGAAATTTCTTTTATGTAAATCTTTAAAAGTACTCGCCTCACCTTTTTTTGAATAAATTCAATTTTGTTGGTGCAACTTGCTGTTAACAGTTATTTCTTTTAGATTTTATTTGCAGGGTAATGAAATATGTTTCTTAGCGCCAGTTTATCCACTATAATTTGTTGCTTGTTTTCGGGAATAAAAATATGCAGTCGTAAGCTATTGTTAGTGAGATTAATTTCTTATTAATCTTATTTCGAGATTAATAATTTTAATCTTATTTCGAGATTAATAATTTTAAATTTATTTTTTTAGTTTATCGTGAATTTTAGTTTAATATATGACGTGTTCATTTTGCACATCATCATTATAATTTTTAATGTGCAAACATGAATGAAAAATATATTTAAATTCCATCTTTTTAAATTATATCGTATTAAAAACTAGTCAGAGAAGAGTCTAATAGGCAGTCACCAAACTTGCAGTATGTTCTGAGAAATTTTCAAGTTTTCACACTTTAGCAAGTGTATTTTTCCAAAATGAAACTTGCAATGCTGTGATAATATTCGCAAATGTTTATTGACTGCATTGGTGTTGTGCTATTTGATTGCTGACGATTAAACTGTTGTTGTTAAAATTTGATGACAGAAGTGTAAGTTGAGGGTAAACAATCTACCCAAGCGTAAACATGATATGCTTTGTGCCATCCTGTGAAGGTTATGTCAACTAAAACCGGAGATACCGGTAATGCATTTTGGATTCAAGCCACGAACATGGTTATATTCATAACCTGCTCCTGTTTCTGGTGCACTGATCATTACTGTACTCGTTACAAGACAAGGACACTGTTTTCTAGGTGCGTAGTGCAGTGAGGTGTAAGCATCGAAAAAATAACAGCACTTAGCGGGAATTCCCAAATTTTTTCTCGTTTTTTCTAACATTGCCACTTTCGATGACTTTTCTGGTGAAACATTATAAAAGTACAGTATGTACCTCTGATCACCCATCTGATGTCCTTGTCCGGTAACAATGAAAGATAACATTATGCAATTATTCCTTCCTTCCATGTATACAATAAATGCACACGATTTTATGACCAAATTAAGAAATCACTTCTTTAATTAAATAAATTGTGCATGTAGGAAGGCTACGTTTCAATGTCTACTTGGATATGTATTATTTATTATTTGTAAGGAAATACCCTCGCACTTGAAGAAATCCTTAATCAAATATGCGTTGTCTTACATACAGTAGATAAAATGTACATGTAATTTAGTTGTTCATTAAAATCGATGTGATTTACAGGATGAGGCTTATAATTCTTTCCCTATTCAGATCTTTATAAATTTTTTCATTGTCATCGTAAGCGTATAACATAATGAGGCATTCCTATTTCCTTTAGTTAATCATATTTGAAATATAAGCTTGCCCTAGCTGGTTTAACATTGCTTGCAATAAATAGTCGATTAAAAAATTACGTTAACAACTTTGTTATCTAAAAGAAGAAAGTCGAGGTACAGTATGTCGCAACCTATGTAGGCATATCAACCTTTTAAAACCCAACACCTTCCTTCTTTTGAAAGGTAAACGCACTGGGAAACCCCAAAATGACGTCAACCATCCAAATAAATAGCCTTCCTTTATAGAAATGTTTATGAATATACTCTGAACATATACGTGTGCAACTTATATGTAGCAATGTTTGACATCTAGCATTGCATTCATTGAATGCTGTTATAAAAAATCCTGTGAAATTTAACAATATAGTGATTGAAAAATATACTCAAGGACAGTTAAGAAAAGCTTAATTTTCACTGGCCATGAGAAACTTTCAATAGCTCATCAGGAATTGCAACTATTCATCGAAATGTTGATAATGAAAGTTGCTTTTAACGACCGCTGTAAAATGTACGTTAATCGAATTGGATGGTGGTTTGATTGTTTACTTTAAAACTTTCGGAATATTAAAATTACAGAATTTTAAGCAACTAGAAATGGCAAGTAATGTAGTTAAAACGTTAATGATGCATCACTGGGTATTTAACATGACTTGGTTTTCTCAAAGTGGTTTTAATTGCACTGCAAAAGATAACTTAATTCATACAATTTGTCCACGAATTAAGATAAACCGATACATATGTTAAGTACTTGAAAAAGATTCACCAACTTGATTAAAACAAAGATGTACAGGTATCTTGCTTAAAGTAATAAAAATTGTAGAAAGAAATGCACATTTCAATCATATTTCGTAGACATCTTGATTTAGGATATTTTAATGAGGATATACCAAACAAATATATTTCGAGAATACATTTCATAGGATTTTATGGCATGTATAGCACACATTATGGATATGGTTTACCAGTGACACGTTTTTCTGAATGGTAATTGGTATATTGGTATCTAATTTATATGTTTCCGTTTCGATATAAAGTACATGTATGATGCAAATGTACTGTTTTTTAATATACATGTACATGTAGGCCTACCATAATTTTTTTGATTTTAACATCGTGCCGATTTCAGTAGGGGTTTCTTTTGTTGCAGCATATTTTTAAAATTATTTATTTACTGAATTAAAATGCAAATTTACAAGTCACCCAGGAGGAAATATAATTAAGTTGGACCCCACCTCTTTATTTCACATAGACGAATTAAGACCTCGATTCGACATTTAAATTTGCAGCCCTGCCTACTTCGTAATATCTCAAAACAACACTGGTAACCTGAGTATTATGCAACACTTATTTTCACCTGTCATCGAAGAAATGGCATCCGGTACAACGAATGACAATTTTCCTTACCAAATTATATTAAATTTAATAATGGTCAATCGTAAAAATGTTTCCTTGAATTATACATCGGATAAAATTTGAAAAATTGTTTTCTGTAATGCTTTCATACATGTGTTCTTCTTTCACACTTGTATGGAATAATGTCTCTTTCACCCGAGTTAAAATATTACGGACTATAAGGATAAACATATCTCAATTATATTTTCGTTGTTTTTTTCCATTTGGTATAAATTAGTTCATGAATCACAATAGCTAATAAACTATTTGATAAGTATTCATCTGTCGCAGATTGTTCAAATTTTGCTAATGCAAATTGAAAATTTACGATAGGCAATACAGCTATTACCAATCTTTATTTTCGTTGTGAATGTTGCGATTATGCTTCCACTGTGTTTTTATTCACTGGTATAAAACGCGTTAAAAATTTTGAAAACTTCATGTAGTGAATCTGAATTATTCTTCTATTTATCTCTCTTGAACAACGTTTCATGACGTCAAAGCGTTTTTAGTTAACGTGTTACTCAAGGTTCTGCTATAAAGCCTGTTATCTGAAGCGTTTCTATTTTATGTGAACCAATTTAAGGAGGATAAAGATAAGTCAACGGCTAGGTGGCACTAAAGAGCAGGGATTTCTTTTAATGAAATTTAAAAAAGTTCTTGGGAAATCCGAGGCCACATTAGAGGGCGCTGCTGAGTGAGTTCATGATTTTCAGTCACTAGTTCAGCCATTTAAATTGTGGTTGTAGTCGGCTGCTGAAGCATTGCACCTCCACGGTTACTTCTATCTTGGCTTTTAGGCAAGCCCACATGCTACTTCAAATTGCACAATTTTTGAGTCCAAATTTGAGTCATTCTGCTTACCAATTTATATTCATAACATGACAAGAAATGCATTAATTTCGCAAGATGTTATTAGAACTCTTGAGAAATACAAAAACTGTACGTGTCTATTGAATATGCCTGTATCCATGCGACGTTATCCCGCATGTAATAAATTATTACCGGTCAAGTCACAGCCGGTTATCAAAACTGTCGAAATTATTTTTCCTTTGCTGGTCATGACACGTTGCACAAGTTTTCGTCACCGTCACCGAGCTGTTTGCACTTAATGGGATGCAACGTATATGTCAGCAATGGTAAGTTTTTGAGAAATAAATACGAGAAAATGACGCTTGAATTCTATCCGAATAATTTTGCACCGGATAATATTTTGACAATACTTTGCATAAAACTTAAAATAAAATTTTATTACACGTTAATTTTAATTTTATTACAACTTAAAATAAAATTTTATTACACGTTCCTTTAATCTTCACAAATTTCTTTCCGAATTGATCGCTGCATTTACATTGAAGTAGAAATATAATTTTAACCACGAAACAACTTAACTTGAATGATTTGTTTACGATGTTTTTATTTACGTTCAGCTTATTTTAATCAAAAACTTTACAAAAACCTTCAAAACTTTCAAGTGTTAGTAGTTTCTTTTATTTATCTTTCAAAATGGTCACCGTTGAAAGAACATCATCGTTCATGCCGAATTCCTAGCTCCAGCAGATTGTTGGCCTATAATACATATTATTGATCCTCTCTTGAAGATTTAACTTGAAAATGATGTAAAATAAACTTTAACTTGTAAAATGATATAGTGCCTTATCATGAGATTTTTGTGCAATATAAGCACTGATGTCCTCTCTTAACATGAACCTCTATTAAAGAATTGCGTTTAATAGCGATTCTTACTAGTCAGAAGATTTCTGAATGCATGGGCATGCAATTCTGGTTCTGTCATTTGACCTTCATTGACATGCGTGTATTAATGCGTTAATGGAAATTTTCGAACATTAATTTTGCGAAATCCAGGTCAGCTTAAATTAAACGTCAAACAAGTTCAGTATTCCAACGCAATGGTTCGCGAGTAATTGAATGAGTTGGAGTTGAACCCTGCTATTATTCCATCTGAAAATAGCTTTTGTCACGCTGGTACTGCCTGTAAGAAGCATTGTCTTTTTGTTTTGCGCATGGTATAAGCCTCTCGCTTTTGAACTAACAACACGTATTGCGAGATTCAAAGAGGCGAAACGGTTAAAAAAAGGATGAAACTGAAATTATGTAGGCTTTTTAACAAAAAGTCTGAGTTTTTGCTCTTATCCACGCACAATAGACCACGCTTTTTAAGTCTGGGGGATATAAAGGAGAAATGCTAGTTTAATTTGCCACAGACCTAGACCTACTGGCAGATCGTGATTTTGCAAAATGGACTTCGAAGTTCATACTGCTGATGTATAAAAAATATTGGATTTCTTTTCAAATGAAATCTCATGGTATGGCACACTTACACATTTTTAAATTATATCCCAGACAGGGTAATTTTTTGCTTCTAAGGTGCAAGTGTTGTCATTCCATCAACTAAGCTCGTTGTTTAACTACAAAATAATATTATTTGGGAATGTATATGGGAAATCGTAATTATTGAGGTGTATGCGTATATCAATTGTTGATGTAAATAAAGCACTACTGAATCACGTTGCATTTAAGCGTTGACTTGTTCAAAATTATCAGTCATGGCAATAAATAATCAAGTATATTAACCGCGCCTTTATCAAAACTAAAAATATCTATTTTTTATACATGTCAATCTGAAAGACGATATGAAGAATAGATATGAAAGGTGACATTTATGATAGAGTAAAGTTTGTTTCTTACGAATAGTAATTTCCGAATATAATGGGTGCTGGGATCTAAACTTTACGAATCGCACTTTAGCAGTCATGTGAGTAAAAGGAGCGCATTAATTGGGTTAAAATCTGTGATCATCTTGAGTAATTTTGTAAAATTAATTAGCACGCCTCGATTGCCATAAGTTCATTCGTAAAGTTTCTGTCTGAGTATCCATTTTGTTTTAACAAGTAGACAATGTCTGACAAACAAATCAAAAACAACAGGTTTTGATATATCATCGCTACAGGATAAAACATGGCTCCGGTCATCTGATGCAATAATAATATTCGTAAAACACCGGAATATGATTTCAATAACTGCACTATAAAAAAGGTACACCAAATAGCACCTTTTGGGTTTTTTCCCCTTGCGACACCAGGAGAACCTTTTTAGGTACTTCAAAGAACCCCAAAAAATGGTTCTTTTTCAAGAACCTTCTGAAAAGTTCCAAATACACAAATAAGGTTCAACAGACTTAACCATTTTAAAGGTTCGTTTTAAATGAAAAGGTTCTTTATAAGTTGAAAGGGTTCAAAATAAGGATGATTTTGGCTGAATAGCTGCTATATCCCAGTAATTTGAACTAAAACTTTCACATTTTGGAAATAAACCCATCTAATTCATAATAATTCAAATATGAATATGCACGTGGTTGCACGTGTTTTCGTCCAGAAAATCTAGTGCTATTTAAATGTTCAACGGCTATGGCATGGAGTAAAAATTGAAAAATTCTGCGCAATAACTTGACCTAACCTGACCTATCCGAATCTGACCTAACCTAAAAACGTTCCAATTACTGTGCCAAACATTTCAATTTTTACTGTACACCATAGCAGTTGTACTTCTAAACAGAACTGTACATTTTTAGGAAGATAGCAGCAAATCAACAGGATAGCAATACGTTTTCACAACGAAAACATTGCAACGGAGTGAACTGAAATATTCCAAAAAAAATTACCTTAATATTAATTTTATTTACGAAATCCGATTTCCTTAAGTAAACAGTCAAGCATATAAAAAGAAACAGTGCGCAACGTTGAAGGTTTCTGGTTTTGGAAAATTGGAATGCAGCTTTCACGTGGTGTGACATTCCTGAAGAGGTTCCTCCAAGAACCTATAGAACTATGGAACCTTCCTTGAAGGCCAATAATGCTGATTTGGTCGCCATCTTTAGTTGAGGTGCTTCGAAGCATCTTTATGAAAAAAATGGGCGGAGTTATTCCGAAAACGCTGGAATGAAGCTCAAATTTTTAAAGTGATAGAAAAATATGACAAAATAGTTTTCTGTATCAAACAAATTACAGTTTAAGAAAGTTGTTGACAATTTGATTGATATATCATAGCTTCATTAAAAAAATGGTTTGGTCATCTGATGCGTTCAAGATATTCATAAAACAAAGGAAAATTATTTCGGTAACTACGAGAGGATGGCAATAATAACATAAACGATCTTATCAATAGCATTCAGGGTGTTAATTGCTATCAATCATGATATTCACAACGTGTAGCATATTCAGGAAAATAATTGTAACCACGAAAATGAGTAGGCTACGTTCTTCCTCCAAAAAATATTAGTGGGTTGTACAGTATTATCCATAACCGAAATGAATCATATAACGTTTGTAGTAATACAAGTGACATCATTGTTGTTCACATGTTAATTGCATTTTGCTATACATGTATAGCATTTCAAGAAGATATTTTTAATATCAAACAAGATGTTATCCTCTAAGGATAAAGCATTAGGTTGAATGACCTAAACAACTGGTTTGTTATTTTTCATTCATGACATTTATTGTCGTTCTTTTAATATTGATTATTGGACCCGTGTAATCGTGATTGTGGTATAACAAAATAACGCCTTCATACTACACGTTTCATTAAAACGTATAAAAATGTTATAATATCTTTAATACACTCATGTCCAAACGCTAAGCATAATTTATGCTGTATATTTGTGAATATTAAATAATTTAATTATGCTTACCTTTTGGACATGAATGTACTGTATAAGATTTAATTGTATTAACCGAGCTATTACTTCTTTCAAACCTACACCTTTTTTACTATATTTATTAATTTCCTATAATTTTGTGTAAATTAATATCATATTATTTTTATTGTTGTATTTTCTTAAAATCAATTAATGATTTTAAAGAGTTGCAACATACTTTTAAAAAATTCTTGCATCAACAACGTGGTGTTTAATTTAAACGATACAAAATTGTGCAATTGGATTTTAAATAAATAGGCCTACGCAATAAAACCTCAAAAAAACATGCAGTCACGAAAGGTTTTTATGACCAACATCTGTATAAAGTTGTCTCGGATGATAAAAATGCATGTAGTTTTAAGTGTTCCTGAAATACATACCCAATTTGTAACCTTATTTTTTTATCAAAATCGATGCAGTTTTTTAAGTGGTAAATTTCAATTTCTGATACAATTTTGCGTATACAGTACATGTAAAGTAATTTATTAATACCTATCCTCTAGTTATGCTGGTTTCGTGACGTTAGTACGAAAAGTAATTACAAAATGTGCATCGTTGTCTATTCAAAATCGATGTTACTTTAAATTATCTACTGTATATGTGATTATTAATGAACAAACCGTCAAACAATGTGATACATTTTGAGACCACAGTGATCCAATTGCCCATGATTAATTGCTGTTTTTAATAGAGTTCGGTACATGGCGATCAGATACGCTTTGGAATATACACCTGTGTCCTAGTTGCGGGAATGGTGACCAAAAAATACGAATATACAAGTCCGTAAACACAATGATATAATTGATCATTAAATATATTTGAAATATAAAATACTGTATATTACACACTTAAAAAAAAAGGTATAGAAATTTTTGAAATTCTTTCCCTTGCTAAACCAAGAGAACCTTTTTAGGTGCTTCGAAGAACCCCAAAACAGGTTCTTTTTCAAGAACCTTCTAAAAGGTTCGAAATGCACAAATAAGGTTCAATACACTGAACCCTTTTAAAGATTCTTTGTAAATGGAAAAGGTTCTTTATAAATTAAAAAGGTTCTAAACATTTAACCCTATAATTTTAAAAATGATTTTGAAATTCAATTCTTTTTGGAATATTTCAGTCCACGAAATCCTGATCAGTATCATCCATTTCGAAGTAGATATACGATTGCTATGTTTTCATTGTGAAAACGAAATGATGTTAGGCTGAATAGTTGCTATAGCCCAGTAATTTGAACTAAAACGTTCAAATTTTGGAGAAAAAAACATTCAAATGTAAGAAAAATCTCTATAATTAATTAAAATAGGAATGTGCACGTGGTTTGGTTTTGAAAATCTAGTGCTATTTAGATGTACAACTGCTATGGCATAGAGTAAAAATTGAAATATTGGGGCACGATAATTTGATCTAACCTAGCCTAACCTAAGACGTTCAAATTAATGTGCCAAACAATTCAGTTTTTACTATACACCATAGCAGTTGTACATCTAAACAGAACTACCTGGTAAACATTTTTAGGACGATAGCAGCTACTCAGCCAAATAGCAATTCGTTTTCACAACGAAAACATTGCAATGGAATGAACTGAAGTAATCCAAAAAATTACCTTAACATTGATTTTGTTTTCCAAATCCGATTTCCTCAAGCCAACAGTTATGCATATAAAGAAACTGCGCGCAACGCTTAAAAGTTTCTGGTTTTGGACGTGCTGTGACATTCCTAAAGAGGTTCCTCCAAGAACCTTTAGAACTATAGAACCTTTCTTGAAGACCGGTCAGTATTGGTGATGTGGTCGCCATTTTTAGTTGAGGTACTTCGAAGCACCTTTATGAAAAAAATGGCGGACTTTTTCCGAAGAACCCCGAATGAACCTAACATTTTTTAAAGTGTACATGTATTCCAGAATGCATCTAGGTCTACTACGTGTTTAGGCCACCCATACGAGCGTATATTTTAACAAAAGTGTATTATTTTCCAAAAAAACAAACTTAATTTACAATGACTCGTATACGAATGGGTCTTAATTCTAATGCTGAAAATACAGTAATTTTTAATTTGACGATATGGTCATTTTGTATTTGTATGTTACATTTGGTGGGAAGTTTTTTTTTCAATTTTTTCAAGATACTGTATCTTGAAATTTGAAATCTTTGAGAACAGCATCCAATTTTCGTAATTCGAATGAGTTGCAATTCACAAACACTCACTCCAATGCATTACTAATTTTGGACGAAATCTTCATAGGGCCATTGCTCTGATAAAATCCAAACACGGCCTTATGATCTCTGAAACAAGTGATGCGCGTACATGTACAAGTATATGCGAATTGTTCTTAAATCGGGGTTTGCCTTACTTTAAACTATTTATTCTCCAGCACTATTTTCCACGTCTGATGCCTTGCTGGTGTGCGATTTGAATGTGCACATGTGGGTCAGAAAAAGTGTGAAGTAGTTGAATTTGTGTAGTGCCTAAATTACTGTACTTTCCCCCGGTTTAAATATTAGTTCCGAACCCTGAATTTTCAAGTTGTAATTTATTGTGGTAATAAATCAGAGTATTGAAATTATGATAAATAGTTTTAACATCTAGTCAAGGACAGTTGGTAATGATGATACTTTCTGTATAGTTCCGTGATTTATAAAAATTAATCGTGTTGCAGGGTTTTTAGCGAATGTGGACCTTATGAGCGTGAATTTTATTTATGATACAATGTTTTAACTAAAATGATCAGACCTTGATTTTTTTGTTTTTTATTATTATTTTAATAAATTGTGGGTACCATTTTGAGAATAATTGCAGTTCCCAAATGTGCAATTTACAATGGGATTCCCGCTGGAATGCAATTTAGAAACAAAACTGAAATCGTGCGCTCAGGTCGTTCTTAATCTGCCTAATTTGTTTCATCGTTGATCATAAAATTTTTCGGTTCGTTTTATATCAGCCGTTTTCTTTTAAGCGATTTAGCCATCAATGTCCTTCTGGATGTGCTTGGCAACGAATCAATCCCCGATTCAACGTGCTTAGTGGAACTAGTTTAATAACGAACACTTTTATTTCGCTGTACTTAATAAAAGCTAACGTAATAAATAAATACCTTTGGTTTTTAAATTTGACATTATCGTTATTTCTTGTTTCGGACAAATCACAGTTTGAAGATATAATTTTGCTCAAAACCAAAATATCATGACATTAACGATTTCGGTCGGTGAATTGGCCTGATTTATTTTTCGCTAATTTCTGAGTCTTGATTTTTTACGTTAATATTGTCTGGTCATATCCTAAATTTGGGCAGTTTTCCCATTTTCCACTGGCTTCCTTGTTTTCGTACTGGCGACTCTAAGTTCTTATTTAGATGTCTATTTGATTTTTTGTGTGCTAATTTGCCTACTTTTGTCCGCCATTTGGACCAGCTAAGAAACTGTTGACTTTAAACATGTACAACTTGGAAAATACTTGTGAAAAAAGTATACATTTTTAGGCTTTTGCATTATTTTTTTTTGTAGTTTCTGCCTCAATTATCCCTGGTCAGATTAACCGGCATATTTTTTTTAGTTTTTCGTAGCTTTTCCATTTATGTGTATATAAAACACTTGATAATAGGCATGTGGATTTTGCATAGTTTAATTCACAATGCCTCGGAATCGAATCTTTCATTATCCGTACTAAGTATACTTGCCCACCCTGTTTAATAGGTTTTTAATGATAACACTTATACCTGGCGATGACGTGTTTGCGCAGAAAGTAAATGTCACCGGATGTTACTCATTCATGACAAAGCTCTCATCATTGAATGTCATAAACCTACACTTACAGATGTGCAATTTTTTGTCATTATTGGAGTCATCCGTTCATTCAATCATTATACCAATTATCCGTTCCTTATCGGATTTTTTTGGTAGATTTGTTTCAAACATAAATTTATATACGTTTTCAATAAATTTGTTGTCTATAGATGAAAAAGATATCTACGATTTTTCGTTGATAGTTTTATAGGTATAACATTTTTATTTTTACTATAAATTTATTCGTCTATAAATGAAGGAACTAAGAATAGTGAATTTCACTGTGTTTTTTATGTTCCATATATGTGAAATGTAATTTGAAATTCACAATACCTATACTTGTTTACCTTCGTTATTTGTTGTCTATAGATGAATAAGATATCTACGATTTTTCGTAGATAGTTGTAGGTATAACATTTATATTTTTACTATAAATTTAATCGTGTATAGAAAACGAAGGAACTATACAGGGTGGGCCAATAAAAAGTAAGCCAACTTTATAAAAATCATAAAATGGTTATTTGTTAATGGAATTTAATGAAAATTTGTACAAATATTGTTGTTCTCTTTACTTTCGAATTGCCCTCGTTCACGTTCTTTTTTAATGACGTAATCATTCGAATTTGTCTTTCAAAATGGCGTTCATTGAAGAAGAAAGAACCACGATAGGTTTTTTGCGTAAAACGAAAAATTACAGTGCTAGGCAATTTGTAAAACAGTTTCCGGAGAAAGGTGGGCTTTTTTGTATCCTATTTAAGTACGCATGTACAAATTTTCATTAAATTCCATTAACAAATAACCATGTTATGATTTTTATAGAGTTGGCTTACTTTTTATTGGCCCACCCTGTAGGCTACATGTTGAGAAGTTGGTAATCCTATAATTTCAATGAAATGATATGGATTAGTAATAATGGATTATTTGATTTTCTGCAAACTACCTTAGGTGTTATTTTCTATGGATAGAAAAATGTAAGATATTTGTTACTGATTTTTTAAATTTCGTTTTTCATAAAAAAAATGAAAAATCTTTATAGCTTGAAAAACCTGATTTGCACAAAAAAAAAAATGTTTATGAAATGACCAGGTTTAAAAATAAGCTGCTTGAAATGTTCAATGTTTCAGTCAGGAGCGTTAAACGAAAACAGCGGAATATGCATTGAAATTAACTTTTCATACATTACAATAAAATACTTTCTGAACACTAATGTTGACATTTCTCATGACGTACTATATATTTGCATGCCCATGTGCCACGAACTACAGTACATGTATATGTCATGTTGAAAACATCAGTCGGAAAACATATATACTGTACGCGTGCATCTACACTGTATAAACGAAAAGTTTCCGAAACTTGTTATTTCAACAACTGGTTGCAAGGCAGGTATTCAAGTACCCGGACATTTTCCATGTATCATCATTATGTTATGAAATAGTAAATGCCCTACTTAAGTTTTCGTTGCAAATGCATCGGCAACGAGGCGTTCCGTTTGTTTATCCCACCCATTGCTTTTTTGTAATGGAAATATCCCCGAATCGTTTTAGCTCCCATAGAGTTCATTTTCTGTTGCAAGGACTGAGTGCATGCCCCTCGAAGGGCTCGTTAGCGGAACGAGCCCGCAAAACCCATTTGGTTCCCTCTCCAAAATCGGTCGAGAGGGGGCGAGCCCGGATCAAAAAAGGGCTCTGTTAGTACGCGCTAACCGCGAAAGTATCCGAGAGCATTCGGTCAATGTTCATTAGCGGCGGTGGACTAGTGCGGTTTTATACGCTCTTTAGTAACGAGGGGAGCGCCCCCTATGCACGGTACTCGACTCCACTCCAGGATCAACTCTGTCTCAACTTCCGTTCATATACCAGCACTCGCGATTTTTGGAAGAATGAAGCCTTCCGCCTAAGCTTCACCCCAATGGCCTGGAGTGTGGACGTGGCCCTAAGCACGAGCGCCGTGTGTGCACGCTTGTTGTACAGTGTTGTACTGTATAGTTAGGGCTCATCCATAAACTACGAAGCCATTTTAGGGGGGAGGAGGGGGGGGGGTATGAGAGATGCGATGATACCTCAATTTTAATTTTGAATTAAATTAATCATTTCATTTATCAGCACGGCATGGGCATCTCGCAACATTACAACTGCATTTCCAATCATTGGAAGTATTAATAAATGGGTTGAATCCCCATGGGAAAGTGTGTAATTG
>JAQGAO010001475.1:0-24244 GCA_034697705.1 Ommatoiulus sabulosus
CTGTCAGCCGTCAGCCGACAGCCGTTTTGCCTTTTAAATTTGCTGTCCCCACGCACGTGTGTGGTTTCCTCCACGTGTATGGAGGCAATTTCCTTATGGTTTGGATTTGCCTTCCATAAGAATGTCTTAAGAAGGAAGTTTGCTGGAGTTTGCTAGGTGAGAGACCGTTTTCATGATTTGTCTTCTGTTGGGTTATTCGCATTTTTATTATTATGATTTATTCACATGGTCATTGGACCATTGCAACTATCGAAATTTTGATTTATACAGTACTATTTCTAACATTATTCTGTTCTCCTTGCTGTGCACAGTGTGCATATTTGTTTGTTTTTTAGAATGTGCAAGTGTTTCACATGTTTTGTACTTCTGTAATTCATTTGTTAAACCTTTTAACTTTTTAGAGCTTGAATAAAGGGACATGGTCCCGAAACGTTGCTGAGCAATTTGCTGTTGGTCGTTGTCGTCGTTTATCTTATTAATTTCTCATTACCGACCACTTGAAGATGGCTTCATTGATCCCAAATAGCATTGAATATACCAAAAACCCCATCTCTCAATGCAGATTATTATTATAACCAGCATCACAATATCCGGAACATTTTACATGCACTCCTATGGGAAACCAAAACTTCTTTTGCTTTTTACATCATAATATCCGACCTACCGTTATTTCCGGAATTGTTTTAAATGGATTCTACTGTAATTAAATTAAAGCGGGGCCATGGACGATTCGTTATATTTTCACTCATGGAATGTGTACGAACATTCAAGTTAAGAACACGTTTTCTGTTTTGAAATTTATTTTTTGAGCTGGGGTTTATGCGTACCTGTGCATATTGAATGTTTATCTACGTTGTACCTGTGCATATTGAATGTTTATCTACGTTGTTTATCTATGTTTATCTACGTGTATCTACGTTGTGCACGTGTGCACATTGAGACTTGCAGAACATGCAAATGATTTAAATGAGACACTGTTTTCAGCCAAGCACAAAAGTAACATTAATATCATTAGTTTAACATTTCACTATGATGTTGAACGACTTTTGCATTGCAAATTGGACACAAATTCTACAACATTATTCTTTGGTTCACTGTCAAGAGGTGACGCTTGTGGGATTCGAGCATAACAGAATGCTTGAAGAAATTATAATTGAATTCGTTTTAATTGGTAATGTTTTATTCTGCACATATTTATTTGTATTACCGGCGCAGACAAATATATACAAGAAATCCTAAAACATTTATTGATATTAAAAGCGTTGCGCCATTACGGCAATGGTTTGAGATATTGTTTTTCAGAGAAATGCCATCTATTTCTGAACATGCATATAATCTTTTAATACCAAGCATGCATGAGTTGATCTAAGCAACCTCCATCCGTGCCCTATAATGCCAAAGGTAATACCTGCACGAATGACGGTGATTTAATTATTTTTTTGTAAAAAGTAAGCTATTTTTAATCATGCACATTTCAATCTCTCTGTGACTAGTCAATGAGTAAACATTTAAAAATGTTTTTTTTTTAAAGAATTACCAGGCCATGCCGTAAAATTAATAACGTGTCATTTGAAGCGTGCTTTTTTATCTAGAATATAGAACGAAACCCTGACAAAAACGATGCTCATATTTTACCGAGAATAGAGCTTGCTGTTGTTACTAACTCATAAAGGCAGAAAGGGACAATCAATAAGGGAATCGCTAATGTTGATTTAAAAAAAGAATTTGCGATGCAAGCTTCGTATTTTTCATTTTTCTAAATGAATGGGTGGTTCATGCTAAGCGTAGTTGCGGAAATGGCGTTGCCTTGACAATCGTGAAACCTGGGGATCTTCAAGTGCCAGGGGAATACCAATAAAATGTCCACCAACATCCCAGGCATGTCATGGGCTATCTGTGATCAGAGAAATTCAATGGTGGGTACAGTATTTCTGTTTTAGATATCGTCGAGGTCATGTGGATATTCAACATTGACAAGACTATTCATACTTTGCCAGTTTGTCCAGTTTAATCTTTCTCATCCTCTGTGAGTTCTTGATTGTGGCTTTTGGGAAACGATGCCTGTATTTTTAATGGTAAAACCAGCAACGTTGATGGCCGGAAAAATGCTCATTCATTCTGTATTAACTGTTTTTAATAAGACAAATGTTTGGCACAATTAAACTATAACTTCCACTTACATAATTGTATGTTATAGAGATGTGGTCTTTCCACTATCTAGTTTAAAGTTTGTTACGTATTGTTTTTGTGTCCTTTGACCATTGCATTAGCAGTTTCGAGAAGACTAGAATGTTTGAACACCAAGTATTTATCTGCTTTAGCATGGTTAGCCTATAAAGACTTTTAGCGCGCTTCCTTAATTAATGTAGAAAGCATTACGAAAAACGTAAACCAACGAAGAGCAATCAAGCCAACCAAAGTGAGGGAATACTGTACAAAAAAGCATTTGATTTTGTTTATCTCTGGAAATGAGTAATTAAGATCAGGGACATTGTGCATATGGTTTTAACCTAGTTCCATTTTGCAAAAAGTAGACACACATTAATGAAAGCTTAAGGTTCAAAGAGAAAGCCATAAAATATGTCAATTACCTCTAAACATTCTTAACACATCATACCAGGGTATATAGTCGTTTTTATTAATATGGAAAAATTCCAATAGCTAATGTCAGAAACACCAATTACCTTGATGGTGCTGAGAGTGAACGTCATTCTGCACTCTAAGAAATATTGAGGTTCATTTAAGGTTCTTCAGAAAAAAGTCCGCCATTTTTTTTCTTGATAAAGATGCTTCGTAGCACCTCAACTTGCTTTCAATTTAACTTCAAATTAATCCTAAAAAGGGTTTAATCTACTGAACCTTTTGAATGGGCTCTTCAAAACACCTTAAAAGGTTCTCCTGGTGTAGCAAGGTAAAGAACCTCAAAAGGTTCTATTTGGTATACTTTTGTTTATAGTGTGAGTTAACCAAATAACCGTAATTCAGCGATGTGTATTAAAACAATGAAGGTTAATGGATAGCAAACATTTTAAAATAGTGGGAATTCATGGCCGGATTTCAGTTCTTTCCGATGACTTTGAATTCATGGAAGACGGTACTATTCTATAGTATACATACACTGATATACATGTATGGTTACCAAAGCGAGGAACATTGAGAGTCGCAGGATGACGTAAATGGACGCAAACAGGTTAATTGCGGTTGCATTATTGATGCTAATTGCTTCAGCATCATTAAGCATCTTTGGAATCGACCAACAAATCCATATTATACTAGTCCTATTCTTGATTACTCTTCCGAACGTTTGCTGTCCATAGAAGTTGTTGTCTGTGTTTGTGTTATATACAATATACAATACACATACATGTACAGTGTATAAGTGCCGATGAAATTACCTCGTGGAAAGTTGATAGAAGGTCACCATGAATCTTTGATGTCACCAACGGCTGTTTCTAAGAGCTATTGGTTAATCATAATTTGCCATCCTAAGCTCAAATGTTGCGCTTGAAATTGACGCTAGATATTAAGGATCTCTCTGGAAAACACGGCTAGTATACAGTACATTGTACGCGTGTGCATATGAGAAGCACTTGCGGCCACTTGTTTTTTATGCATCTCATTTCTGTTGTTGACAGAAAGCATGCGTGAAATTGCACGATTAAAACGCACATAGTTCATTTTCCCCGCGTGGTATTTCGTAAATTAAGAAATCGGGCTTTTAATTAAATCCCGCACTAAATGAATGGAAGCATTTTCCCTAATTAATGTAGGAATTAAAATACTGTAGATGCCAATATATGGAGATGGATAACCGCGTAAACACACCACGCGGCGCAATTTGAATGCGATTATGAATTTCAAGATGAATTACCATCGAGAGTCTATTGACTTTTTCCACGAACGCTTTCCACGGGGGGGAAAACACGGGTACCACGGTAAAACTAATAATGAAACCGCTGGAGAGCTAAAGATAGATGAATATTAAATAGGCCTTCCATCCACTCGAGCGAACAACAACTATTTATTAATGCGCTCAAAATACTCAATGATAAAATTGCTTTTAAAAATAATGCGGAAATGAACCTTCCAGAGTCTGTATGGCGCCAGTGTGGTTCAACACATTTTCTTCCAAATTAATACGGAAAATTTTATTTTGGCTCGTATAATAGTTCTCTATATCTGCAAATTGTGTATATTTTTGCTGTTCCAAACATTTTACATTATTAAAGAATTCGTGACACGTCAATCCCTGCATGCTGTTGCTTTAAAAAGAAATTTCTTCCGAAAAATAGTCTCAAAGCACCTACGCGAGAAAACAAAATTATAATTTATTCGAAGCAATGTTGAAAATTTGTCCGATATGTAAGACCTACTGATGCATCAACAATATCTAGGCTTAAAATAAGATGCATCATCACGACGCATATTACAGTATTTAAAGTTGCAAACGTTCGACTTAATGCGTCATCATCTTGATTTAAGAAATTTTGATTTGCAATACGTGTGATTGCGAACAGCTAATTCGACATTACGCAGCATTTTAGGAAAGTTTTACGAAATGAGATTTTATTTTGGATAAGATGATATATTCCTTTACTTCTTTTCCTCGATTTTCTTTGTTGGTAAATACTTAGCATACTTAATATAAAATGAATACGCTATATCGGAAGAAATTTGCTTTCGAAATGTTTCCATCACAAACAGGAAACGGAGACAATGAAGTTACATGTAGAAAGGCCCTTTCAGAGGGTGATTCTTATGCCTGAATCAATATCTTAAAATCACTGAAAAATGCAAGAGCGCAGACTGAATATAGCTTTCGAAGACGTTAATTTTCGTGACAGTGTCGAGCCCTTTATTATGTACGTACAAATGCCCATAACGTCGCACATTAAGTCATATATGACTCGATACCGTTGCTTTTAGTTGTGATGAGTTCTTAAAATGTACTATGCATGTATATAGCGTTAATGGTCTACATTTTGGTATAAGCTGCACGTTTTACTAAATATAATGCAAAATTATAATAATTCAATCACACTAGATAGACGTCATTGATGTAACCAGTAAAAGAATTTCATTCGAGATAGGCGATAGTGGAATTAGTTTGAATCTAAAATGAATATCAAAACCATTTTTATTAGCTTTATTGCATGGTTACAGGGTCGTGGTATAAGTTGACCATTTGTAACGGATGAAGTGCCGAACACTTAATTTTAGAACCGTCTCACTTGGGAGTCACAACGCCAGCCGTAATGAAGGCATTTGCTAGATTTCCACAAAGAAGTAGAAACTGGAGACCATTTCCAATCCATGCCCTCGAAGAAAGAAGCGTGAATTTAAAATTTTCTTTCTATCAGTTCATGGGATGCGGGTATTTTAGAAGCAGAATCAATTATTGATCCCTGGAATGGTCGACCATTGGGTCATCCTCTGGGTCATCACGCATTACATGGCAAGACACACCGGAAATTGGACTTTTTTAAATTAATGGCGATGGAGCACCCCGGAACGCCGCTTGTAAAATGTATTCTTGGATTTATAGATCTAGTTCGACCAAGCACAGTGTAGTTATTTCCGAAAATTTCACTCGCACAACGTTGACTCTTAATAATTTCTGATACTCACTTTTTAAAACACTTGATCTTACTTTTTGTGCGAATGGCGTCACATGGTTTGCCAAACAACACTAAATACCTTTCCAAACCAAAAGGATCGTTGCTGAAGATTGAACATAACTAGACGCGAGTAATGGTAACACTAAAGTAATTGTATTAAATCTGACTCTTGTAATTTGTAATTTGAACACGGTTGATTGTATACAACAGAAACGTATATCCAGATTTTGTCGTAGACGTCATTCTAAAAAATGCAAATAAATGTTTCTGGAGTAAATTGAGCATTTCTCGATGAATGGAAACAAAATTTTTACAGCATTCAGCCACTTGAAAGAATGGATGCAACAGTCAGATTTCTGTGCAAATATTTCATGTTGTCTATGTTTTTATTAAAATATCTAATTTCCTTTCTTATTGCTATACAAAAAAAATTACAACATTTCGTAGAATTTCGTACCATAACTCGTTTCGAAATACACAATTCTGCGACAATAAATGACAACTTTCTCTAGCTGCTTCCATTTATCAGCATAATTAATCAAAAAGTGCGTGTGTTTCCATGATGTATCGCGAATGTTGCTTCTTTAGTAAATTATGTAGTAAGTGCATGATGACCTCTCTTTGGCACGTTTGAATTTATCGTACGATTACTGCGCTGCTATATATATACATGTATATAAACGTACTTTGGCCTTATACAAAACCTTACACGATAATGTATAATGAGCATATATCACACATGATGACATTATATGAATAAATGAACCATTCGATAATGTCATGCGTCGAATTAACAGCTATGAGCCCAAAGTGCCTAACTTTATCTCGTCTTCGTCACCTAATGAAATAACGATGCTGACGTCACGTGGTGCACGTACGTGCACAGGTCAATCAATAATTCATAAGAATAAGATGCGCGCTTTGCCTTGCCAACACTATACGCAGAAATGAAGGATCGATGCACCACCGCGCTTTTCATGAATTTATCGATATTGGAAAGGAGCGTACATACTTATGCGTGCATGTCTGTTTTGTATCTCCAGCCTGGAGTTCTGTGCATCCACAAGTTTGGTGCCGTAATATTGCAAATTTTGAAACATCACCAACAGTTTTTTTAACCTCTTCGTCGCAAGTCGGTCTATGCTGCATTACTTTAGATTCGGGAATATAAAACGTTTTTGTGATATAAAACTTCAGCATGGGTAATACTCGTGGGAGGAGAATTTGTTAAAAGGGTGCTAAGCCAAATTCATGTAAAGCTATAAATTTCGAAAACAACTTCTGAAATTTATATGTACATGTATAGTATGAAACTTGGCTTTTCCTCTCAGGCTTCAAAATTCAAAAAATAATGGAAAAAAAACAAAAGCATCCGTGGGACGATTTTTAATCTTTTTTAAGGGTTCCTTGCATGCTTCTAGAAAGTTAACGGAATAATACGACGGATTTTTAAACGTCAAACACAAACGGATGACACGAATTCGTTGTAACTGGGGGAAATTGTTTCCAAGAGAATATTGTCCTTATGACATATTCTTATTTGGGCTTAGTATGCATTTTTCAGGGTGTCATAACGTCGAACTTTTTGAATTCATTAAACATACCTCACCAAAAATAATCGATAGAGAGCACTCCAGCAAAACCTGAGATTTGTACACAAAAATCAATGTTTCCATTATAGTAAATATATTTTTCATGTTTGTTAGCGAGAAAACTATATTGTTGTTAATAAATGAAGTCGCGAGAAGCAAACATATGAGCCTATTACAATTTGCCTATTTCCAATACTTGTACCTAAGCATTTTGAATGGAATTGTTTTACCCTACCTTAATTCTTCTATCATATTTCGAAACTGCTTTTGTTTTTGAAGCGTTCCTCACTTTTCAGTACTGCGCAAAAAGAAAAAATTGATTAGTTAATAATAAAAATATATTTTTTGTATTCCCCAAACCATATCTACTTGTTCCAAATTGTATTGACAGAATTTTGCCCGCGCACTTTTTTGTTTTCTTTTAATTCTACATTATTGAATTAGTGTAGCGTGCGAGTCACGAATCTAGCTATGAAATTATACCAAATAGTAATTTATTTTGTGATATGCTTTGCTCTTTCCTATCATCGACGCGACGTTTTCCCATGTGCTTAATTCTTTAAAATTCAGGCAAAAAAAACAACAATATAAAAAATGTTAATCTCTCGAGGCAGTGACATATTTACCAAAATCAAATTAAATCTATAAATGTAATAAAACGGCGACATTTTTGACAAATGACGAGCCACTTTACAACGTTTATTTATTTAAATCCATATACCGGTATGCCGTTTTTTATGGTCTTCAGCATGTGCATTAAAATTTATGGAAGCATCATTCCGCAAAAAACTACCTAGCATTACATAAAAAAAAGAATTGTGACAGGAATTGGCATCTAAACGAAGGAAGTAAACATTGGATCGATGTGAAGGTGCGGGGATCGATATAGGCATGCATAATACTTTATTAAAAACAGCGAAAGTCCACTGCATGTAGCTAGAAGAAGGATTTGCACGCGTGGAAATATATGAAAATCACATGATGCAGCTCAGTTTGCTTCTGCGTGAACAGGATACATTTTTTATTATATCCATACCCCGTGTGTTACTTTACGTTGGTTCTAAGGATTAGCATGGAACCGAAGATAAGCAAAAAAAAAATTCTGACAACTTTGAATAAATGATGCCCAATAAGGGATCTTTATTAGTTTAATGAATTAGTGAATGGAACTGAAAATTGCCCCTTGTTCCTTTGTGAAGACATTTTTGGTTGGAAACATTTTTAATCAAACCTCTACGTGTTAAACCAATGCGCGTCGTCTGCTCCTATATTGAGTTGATAGATATTCTTCGAAATTGAGTTTATTTTCTATTTTTTTGTATATTTTTCAGTATTTTGAATTATTGGAGTCATCGTAAAATCTTTTTATATCATGCAAGCAAGAACAGGCATCATATTTCAGAAATACTTAAAAAGGTCGCCATTTCAATAACATTAAAACAGAATATAAAATCCAGTGTTTATTATTCCTCACATAATGCTAAAATATTGAAATATGTTCAAAAAATTAGAAAATATGGCTAATTTCGATGATTATCTATGGAAACAATGAAGTAGCAGACGACGTTTGACTAAAAAGGTTGCCAATCAAAAATGTCTTTACACCTTCTCTTTAATCGACGACGAACGATTCGTCAATGATAATGCTTCCCTTTATCTAAATGTTTTCATTTGAAATGAAGCGCACCTTTGGCTGTATTTACGAAAGAAACAAAAGCATTGTTTGCCATATTGAATATATATAGTAAAAGTAGCAAAAGTTGGTTATGCAAGTAAAAAATGAAAACATGTTAGGGTTCATGTAGGTTCATTTAGTGAAGTAGACTAACCTCGTGAATGAGGTCTACCACCTCTATTTTTGTTGAAAATTTTGCAAACTCATTCCCCGAATTAATTAATATCGACGCTATTAATGGATTTATTTTCAAATTTGCAAATAAAGGTGCGGTCTATATTACGAGCGTACCTCTGTTACCTTATACATGTATTTTCGACAGGCGCGCGTTACCAGGTAACAGAATTTCACAAAGGGGAAAATTGCATTTCCAAAACCTATACAGTATATTCAGTCCAAGAAAGCACTTAAACTTTTTTTTGACAAATTTTGAGGTGGTATAAGGTCATAAAAAGCGCGGTTATTTGTGGTTCTTCGGGTAATACAGTAGTCAATTAGTTGATTTTATACTGTGATATTAGTTGGAGTCAAATTTATTGCACAATTTGCATCGCATGCACGAATGGTATAGAAGGCACGAATAACAATTTTTGGCTGAGAAAACATTGAAGAACATAATATCCTAACCGCGATATGTGTAGATGCTTACTCGAATTAAGGGCGTGAAAATCGATATTCTGCTAATTTCATAGAACGTGAGTTAACACACATCATGTTTTGCTAAGTAAGTGTTTCTTGTTATCGATGAACACGACTGAAGAGATAATTATTTGCAGTGTTTCCTGCTGGGGATTTTTATATGGAACATCAAAACTAATGCATTACTCGTTAATTCTTCTATATCTGTATATGCGTTATTGCACTCTATTATTCGTTTTAATCACAGCTGCGTGCAACCTGATAGCTGGCTATTTCTTGTATAAAAAAACCAGTTGCATTAAATCCCGCCAGATTTTTATTCAATGAGCAATACCTTAATTGATAATTTATTTTTTCTAACTTAGCTTTAATTCTTATTAATATTCATATTATTTCGCATCGTAACATTCGCATCATATTACCAACTTCTAAAACGTATTCTTACAATGACAATGTGTTATGGCGTATCACTGTACTTCCTTTGTATATTCCACTAGCTGTAAATCTCAGGTTGTCGATACCTTGTGGCGCGTTTAATTTTACGTTGTAAGTAGACCTAATGAACGAATGTGACGTGTCACTTTTAAGGCTCGGGGGTGGGATATGACGTACTATTGTTAAGTCAATCTTTTTATAAAAGCGTGAAAGTAGCCATATTTGAAATGTTTTACATTTTTTCCATTAAAAACTACATTTAGTCTGAAAAACCAATGAAAAACGCTTACTGTAAATTGTGCAGCCTATCATCAAGTGGCCATATTGGGCAATGGGAACTGCCCGCAGCGCCCCATATCACTTCAACAATTTGTGGTAAAGACGCTCAATGAAAAAACTTTTCGCAGTTACTAAGCCACACATACATACATCTCTTCTTTATATACAGGGTGGGCCAATAAAAAGTATGCCAACTTTATAAAAATCATAAAATGGTTCTTTGTTAATGGAATTTAATGAAAATTTGTACATGTGTACTTAAATAGGATACAAAAAATTCCCTATTTCATTTTGTGTTTAAAGTTAGCACCTTTCGCGGAAACACAAGCCCTAAGGCGCATGCGCCATTGGGCGATTGCCTCGTCGATTGCTGTTTGATTAATTTCATTTTGAACGCCATTTTGAAAGAGAAATTCGAATGATTACGTCATTAAAAAAGAACGTGAACGAGGGCAATTCGAAAGTAAAGAGAACAACAATATGTATACAAATTTATATTAAATTCCATTAACAAATAACCATTTTATGATTTTTATAAAATTAGCGTATATACATTTTATTGGCCCACCATGTAAATAGATTACCATTGGGCACTCCGGTGTGAACCTATTGTAAAGTCGTCGTGTTCGTGTGCATATCAATATTAAAAGACAAAATAGTGAAAGCGTCATGCGTTCTTCGTGGATATAATTTTTTTTATAATGTTTTAAAATACAATATCATGAGCGTGCCATTTTTAGATTCTTCGGCTTACCGCCTCTTAATTAAGTGAGATAGCAAATCGGCAGACGACATCTGCGAGCTCGTAGCCTGCTTATTATTAAAATTCCATTTCCAGAACAGAAGTTCGGAAGCATTTCGAGGGCTTGCTTATCAATTACAGCATTCATGCATACGCTTTAATAAAAATTTCATTTCCCACATATGTTTCCTATACTGTAGCTTGCGCGTCGTAATGGGCCTGAACATTCCATCGTGTTCATTAGTCAGCCCTGATCCAACATGTTCACGGAACTGCCTCGTGATAAATAACAGACGTTTGATTAAATTTGCGCGTTTAAAATATGTTCCCTCTCGTGTCGTGGCTTTTGGCCATTTGTTAAATCTTTACCGTGAGTTGAGGTTTGCGTTTAACTTTTAGCCCTCTAACAATAAGTATGTGATTAAATATTTGTGCACGTCTCTATACCATAAAAGCCACGCTCGCTCCAGGCCTTCTACAAGAGCTTAATTGCTATATTACTGCAAAGTTCATGTTTTAACGGAAATTTCTATGCCCTGCCCTTGCCTATGTTGCGCGCTCGATATAAATATTCATGTTGCTTAATTAGAAAGGAAGAATCGATCATTTAAGCCTCATTTAATCCAAAACTTCAAGTGATGCTGGAAGGGGAACAGTTGGTTGCGAGCTTAAACTTTAACGACTACGATATCCACAATTGATTAGTGATTAAGGCTTTTCCTCTCTCACCGTGGGCAAATTGAGCATGTTTTCGTGATTGAAAACATTGGTAACTCGCTACATTAATTTCGAAGTCGAGGGTGGCAAATATCTTTGAAAAAAGCAAGATCTAAAACAGACACGTATAAATAATACAAATGAATACTTTCTCTCATCTATAAAATCTGCATTTGTCGCCGAAACTATCAAGATATTAAAAGCTCTCGTAAAAGAGCTCTTCTTAAATCACTTCTGAAGATAAAAGGTGATTTATCTGAAGTATTGCGGGTGGCTTCTCATGAGAGACTCGTTTAGATTTCGTTAGATTTCTGTAATGTCTGATAAGAATAATCTTAAAGCGATATAATGGTTGTACACTTGATATGACTCACAAATCTTCTGCGAATTACTTGTAAAAAGTTGACATTATTTGCTTTTTAAACAAATTAATATTATTATGCCAAAGGGTTGAATCGAGGGGAAATAATTTTGAGACTCAAAGACTCATTAAACGCATTTCTACGAAAGTCAAAATAAAGTTTACTTGGTAATGTACACTATATCTCACCTTTTCGAATTTAAACAACTTTCATGATGCTAGGAGGATAGAAACCGGAAGACTACCCCCCCCCCTTATAATTATGTATCAAGGAAGCAATAATGTAATGCCTAATAGTGTATTACAGAGATAGTATCGTACAACATTGTAATTGTCAATAGCATGTTACCAATGATCTATCCAACAGATGGTATAAAACATCGATGAGACCAATCAGAAAAGCATTAATTTCTCAAAACATCCTACAATCACACTCGATCTTGTAGTGTGTTTGAGGTAAACGTTGAACTCCCAAAAGTTGTGACGTACATTTTGTCATTGATAAAACACGCCTGTTCGTCTTGTCAATTCAAATAGTGCTTCGCATTGCGAGGATGATAATGTTAAATGTCACTTAAAGAAGGACGAAATGCATATGCATTAAGCATTCTACTTTTTCATGAAAAGTGTATACTATGATTTGCATTTAATAATGTAATCATTGTGCATTCGTATTAATTGCGGAGTAATAAATGTCACATTACTCCTATTGTTCTCGTGCGGACGAACAGGAGTTGGAGCGGTCGATCCTTAGCTCCTCTGGGAATGGAAGATTTTGAACATGGGTGTGAGAGACATACATGTATTCCCCCCTATGCTATATTCCCGTGCAGTTGCAGTAATTAATGGACAGGAAAGTAATTAATCCATTCCGTGCCTCATTTAATTCCTCTTTATTCTTAAATGTATTAATTCAGGCTTATGGAAACGACTTCACAGAAACGTTAAAAAAAATCAATTCAATGTAGCCCTGTGCCTCTCATACTAATGAAAGATTGGCCGAAATGAGTTAGCAATTAACTCACGCAGTGATGTAGCGTAACTACTAAATCGCACTTTTTTATTTAGTCGTGGGACTGCAATATGATGCACAGCATAGCTCAAGATTGCGTCAGTTATATGAATGCGACGAATTAAACATAGCGTAAATGCATTACTTTTTGTTTATTTATCTATAAAAATGCCATGCTATTCATTTTTATGTGGAGTGTCTTTGTCTGACAGCGCAATCTTTGGGAACTATATCAGCCATAGCCATAGAACCGTTGGATTCCCTACTAAAGATGAGAAAAACAATGTTTCGGTTGCCTCCTTGGATAACAATTGACAGACTGCTAAAAAATGAATCTACATTAATAATCGAGTATGTTGTAGGAAATTTTATATTGAGGAAATACTATCACGTTATTTTCAGGTTGTTTATTGATTTTGAACAGAAATACAACTTTTTTGTTTTAAGTAGCCTACTAACAATTGGGTGGGGGTCATGACTTCAAAGAGGAAATTTGAAATTAGGTCGTGATCATGGTCATGCAAATATGCTATTTTGTTGAATATATTTTTGTCTAGTGTGAGCTTTTATGTAAACACGATCGTAAGTGATGTTGGCTGCTTTACAGATGTACAGTCAAACTATGGCCAAGCATTTTTCATAAATAATGCCTATATCGGTGCATGGTGCGTCAGTGCGTGTGTTATACGTGAATCTATGGCCGTTATGGATTTATATTAAAAGTAACGCTCCATGCATACGAAGAAATCTATCATTAGTATCGGATATCTATTTTTTTAATGTGTCGGGAATTAAGCGAGCAGCTTTTACTGCCAGAATTTATTCAGGTTGGGAATTGAATTTGTTTCGTTGAACGCATATATGCTTTTGAGTACGTGTCTAACGAGCAATTAGGCGCGGTTTATGAGCCCAGATTTAGTTGGGAGGAGAGGCGGGATTAGTTTAATCAAATGAATGCGAACTATTACTATAGGGAATTTTTCAGATCGAGGAGGTTGACACACATATAATCTAAGCTCGCGTCAAATCATACGCGAGATGTCCTTGTTCAGATTCATACACTCGAGCAATTAAGAAGACGCAACATTATGGAAAATAACCCAATTTTCACTTGAAAAAAAATTGCTAGAAAGTTCCATTTCTTAGAAATTCGGGCATTTAGGCTCGCATGACTATTATTAACGATATGCTATATGGAAAATGTCATCTATGGTGAAATGTTTGTTGAGGAAAGTCCTGAAAGCTTTAAAAAATGCTGTCACAGATTTCGTAACGTGAAGCTTTAAAAAATGCTGCTTTTTTATCATGGAAAATTAAGGACGTGCGTGAGGTGGCGCTCCCTAGCACTTTTCCCTATTTGTCCTGATTAGCATATCATTAACTTAAGCGGCTTCTATCGCGGCACCGAAGTTGGCGAGTCTTTAGGAAAACTTTTAATGACGCATTTTCTAATTCCAACAAAGTGCTAAATCTTTCTTAATTGACGCTAAATCAGAAATTCGTCCGCATCTAACGCGGCGTAATGAATTGGCTGTCGTTCATCTTGGCGCTTACGTAAATCAGGGCACGAAAGATCGTGTTCGCCTAGGTGCGATATTGGGGAAGTTCGGGACACCTGCCAGGCCTCCAAAAATAAGAACTTGAACATTTGCATTACACTTCGCTCGAATTCACCAGAGCATTATGTCCCCGTAGGTTTGCGCATGCAGCGTTAAAAGCATTTCATATAAGCCGATGCTTGTAGGGCTTTTGTATCAAGATGACTGCAGGGATGTCGCCACATCACGTGACCAGGTATACAGCATACATACTGTTCCTACCATTTTCTCTCTAAAGTTCAGGATCGCCACAACTTCCATAATTAATTTCCTCGAGTGACTAACGACGAGCTCATCAATGACTCTAATATGGAAATGTTCTCCGACATACAGTCCAAAATCAACAACTTAGCAAATTCCTATTTCAGCAATAGTGCCTGCTTGCCAAAGAGCTTCGATGATTCATGGATCACACGAGCGAACCAATTGAACTCCCCCAACTTACGTTGTTTTATTTTTAATAATTATGTAATTATGATGCACACAACTGATGAAACACGTACTCATTGGATCACACGTGCTTCTATCAAATAATTCCAAAACTGTATCGTACATTTCTCAGACATTTTTTGCCATTTCCAATTGAAATTGATCCAATTTCGCTCCTGCTGCGCCACTTACTCGTCACAAAACCTGCGACGGATACGAGAATTGGGGCCTTAGGTTTATTTTCTTGATCACTGTAAAGGCCGTCACACACGAGGGAAGTTATATCTGGAAATACGGCATGTTCAAAAAGTTCTGTTTTTTAGAATGTGAATACCAGAAAGGAAATGTTTTAATTTGTCAATTATAACATAAATGAAGTCTAATTACTTTCAGTTTGAAATTTTCCTTTGTAAAAGCCATGGTTAGTAAAATGATCAAAAATATATGCGCTTAACTTTTCGGACACGCTTAAACTTGCCAACTTTCCAGATGTAACTTTCCTCGTTTAATTGTGACCGCCTTTAGTAATTAGCACACTCTTCCGTTTTCTCGATATTACCTTAAACTTATCATAGCAGTAATGTTGTTGAAATTAATGTAACTGTTTATCTTATTTCCTAATGCAGCGCAAACCCTCCCCTCCCCTCCCCCTCCTTTTCAAGCCAAGCGGTTGCTATTTGCTCGCTCGACGCGTATCTAAGCGAAATCAAGGCCAAAGTGAGTTTTCTCGGAGTAAAGCACCCTTTTACATTCATTATACTGGAGAAAAACCTCTCTTCAATCCATAAATAACGAAAAAGTAAGGCAGGTTCACGCTTTTATGCCTTTTCTATTTACCGGTTTAACGCTCCATATTCTGAGCGAATAGTACCCAAGTGTATTTTTGTACATTTATTTTTATTGTTATGATTTTTTTTAATTGTTCACGGCGCTGTTTCTTTCCTCCATTTTCGGTTTGCCCCTCGACGTAGGCAATCACTGTTAGCTTTCATGCTCTGTGTGATTGCCTGAGTAGCGGAAAGTTCAATTTTTGCCTCGTTTTTATTGCCCTTTATTGCCACTTATCTTTCTATTTTCTTTTGTAACATTTTATAACACGTTTTCTTCAGCCGTTTTCGCTTTTACTGGCAAAGCGCGATTGCAGGGATCTGTGTTAGATTGCATAACTTTGAAGGAATTTTTTTTCCCCTTGGCCGATATTGATCCTACGTAACGTTGGTTCGTGCATCGCGGATAGAGGGCGTTACGTGTGAGCATTAACCTCGGTCTGTGAAGCATTACTGCCATTCATCTAATTCTATATCCTGCTGCTCTAAAGAACAGTTTACACTAGATGTCACCTAGGCTTTATTTTCCTTTATATGCATGTATATCGAAGAAATATAGACCAGAAATACTGTAAAAAATCAGTGCAACGATTTTCTTTGACGTTATATTATAAAAAAAAATGCCCAGCAAGCATATTGCCATTCTTGTGTCGTTAAAATCCCGGTGGAAAATCCCCATTGAAAGTTAATACAGCTTGCATTTGGTTGCTATAACTGGTGATCTGAAAATTGCCTGTCAGTTAACATGAAAATCTGCATAAAATATTACGCTTATTTTCGAATGTCTAGAGTTATGATTTCATCCAAGGACCTTCTAGGCTACTGTTAATCTACTCCTCTCGTAGTTTGCTTATTTTTTTCGTGCAATGTAAAAATAGCTTTATTATTGTTTGCATTGTTGTTTTTATTTGAAATGTCATATTTATTTATAATTTTTAACATATGCTCCTTATTAAAATGAAGTGCGTCTCGATGTGTCGTTGCTGTCACCGGCAAGCGACAAAGAAATTCAGTAAAAAGTTAACTGCAAAGTTGAGTTTTAATTAAGGCGTGTAATCGCTAGTGTGGCGCGTTCCTGAGAAACCTCCATCTGCCTCAGATTGAAGGAATTTCCAACAAAACATTTCCTTCCGCTTCAATATCACGCCCTTGGATTGAAAATCAGGTTCTTGGGATTGAATTTCGATCGAAGAAATTGGCGATGGTGACTAAGCGTCATTTAATGTTCACCCCCTCGTATTTTTTTCCCTCATTTTCTTCAAGAAGTTGTTGGAGAGATTTTGCGACATGACTGCTTTTTTTCTATACGCGCGCCTTTATTGAATATATTTATTTTCTTACGTCGCCCAATATCTAATTTCAGATTGTGAATGTGTTCATCCGACGTCCAATTAGATTTCTATTAATGCTCAGCTTATCTTCTTATTTTCCCCTTCTTTTTTTCCCTTTCTTTTCCAGGCGCATTTTTTCCCAGAAAGCATCGGCGAAATTGCTTCTTCCACTCAAATTCAATCAACGATGCTTTTTTGCGAGTTAAACTATGCAAGAATGAACATCTTTTATGATATTTTGGACCGACGTTTGCGCAGGCTCGACTCGCCGAGGAATCGCAAGCCGAGCTCAACGACGACCGAAACCGACGCCCGGAGATCCGTGGGGGCTGGATCCTGCTGTTGACCCTTCCGAAGGCGATAGATGGACCGCGTCCCTCGGCCACCCCCATCCACCCCAACGTCCGGTCCGCCTGTGGCCAATCGTGGTGAGTCCGAAATGTCACTTTTTGTCTTTGTTTCGCATGGTTTGGTACGTGTTGTTGCAAGGTGTGGCTGTTCGCATCCGCTCGTGCTTGCTAATTAGAGCTAGTTTCTGCTTCATTTGAGGTTGGTTAACATCCATGACCCTAGCTTGATGAGTAATCTCTTTTTTATTGCCAGAGCACGTCCTTAGAATGAAATTGTCCCAATATTAACTTATTAAGTAACGACTGCTTGGACAATCGTGTCTTAATTGGTGCGTACTGTAGCGCAGGAAAGTTTTGAGGACCTTCTAGTTTCTCTTGAGCAGGGCAGTATATACTTGTTTGAATTTGGACTTTTTGCTTGATGCATCTTTGTTATCAGGAAAATGCAGGAAGACAATTTGGACTTCATTGAAACGCCCTTGTCATAAGTGGTGACATTTACAGCAAATACGACCAGTTTGCGATGTTACGTGTTTACATTCGATTCATGGTGTTTTTTATTGAACTTATTACATGTTTTCATAAACCCACATGGGCGGCGCTATAGGCGCGCCGCGTTATGTGGCCATGCCCCGCTCGGGCGCTAGGCGGCGCTCAGGTCTCAGGTCTCTGGTCTTGTCCGGGTTGGACATCCACTCAAGAGTGGCCAACCACATGTTTATGTAAGGTATCAAGTTTAGACAATCAGCCCACTAATTGATATTTAATTAATATTATGTTTAAGTATTAATTTAATAAACAAGCAACATCATCCTGGGGATGATTACACAAAGACTCTGGAAGCGTGCTCTCAATTATTTCAACAAATATCTCTGCTGGTAGATTTATAATATGGTAGATTTTCTGTTACTGAGAAGTATATATATATAGGAACATCGTTATGCTGGTGATGTGAAAATTAAAAAAAAAATGCTAATATTTTTAGTGCACACAGCATGTTGAAGGTGACATTGAATGTGCAATAACAAAAAAAACATGCCCGTGTTTATCCATAAAACATGAATTCATTAATTAAGCTATCAGCATACTTTTATTTATTTGTGTTACCTATATGTAAATTTTACTTTTGGATACATTGATTCACGGTGCCCCAAGCAATTTTATAGTCTGATGGCAATATTTATAATTGAATGAAATAATACTGAATTCTTAATTGATAAGGCTAAAATACCAACATATTATTAATTATCTTGAGATTTTAGCATCTGGCTGATTGAAGCCTCGAGGCTTCTGAAGTACGATTTTTTAAAAATTCATGTAATTAGATGGAGTATTTTGGATAAAATATGTATTACACGTTCATGTTGCCTCGACAACAAAGCTAGGCCACGACATTTTACGCTATTAAAATTGCCCGTATTGAATTTCTAGTATGAAGCTTGCTGGAATTTATTTCTCGTCACAATTATTCAGTAGTTACAACTACTACTTGAAGGTTTAAGGCAATTTTCTCATTGGCTGATTTTATATTCATTAATATTATTATTAGTTGGTGATTAGAGTTTAGCATGCGATGGTGTTGCACTGTCTAGGACTGCGTTGATAGCTAATACAAGGTGGGCCAATAAAAAGTAAGCCAACTTTATAAAAATCATAAAATGGTTATTTGGTAATGGAATGTAATGAAAATTTGTACAAATATTGTTGTTCTCTTTACTTTCGAATTGCCCTTGTGTCTTTTTGTCGAATTTGTCGAATTTTTGCTTAAAACGAAAAATTACATGCAGTGCTAGGTAATTTTTGAAACAGTTTCCGGAGAAAGGTGCTAACTTTGAACACAAATTGAAATAGGGAGGTTTTTTTGTATCCTATTTAAGATAACATGTACAAATTTTCATTAAATTCCATTAACAAATAACCATTTTATGATTTTTATAAAGTTGGCTTACTTTTTATTGGCCCACCCTGTAGATCGTCGCTGAATTAGTTCCGAAAACTACCAACCTTCACGGTCGAATGTTATTAATGTTATTTGAAATACGTGTTTAAGTACCCTTGAAGAAGTATTAATATGACCGATTAACTTTTCTATATAAACGCCATAGCATCGCTTTTTCAGTGCTACTTCATTTCAAACGCACACTTCAAGGTTCGGGTATTTCGCAGCCCTTTTTGACAGTTCGCAAAATGATGATGGTCATTTGCACAAAGCTTCGTTGATCTGCTCATAAATTCAGCGGTTTGTGCGATCAACCATATACTTTTAAAAAATTAAGTTGGCAAAGCAACCTCGATTGCTCTCCGGTGCATGCCTCTTCCTTTGTTGTCTACAACAGCTGGTGCGGCTTCATTAATACAGAATTCCTTAGGCTGTACGTTGAAATAGCATCATTAAGGTTAAACTAAGTTCAGGCCGAGTAATTCCTTGAAGACAGCTAGGGTTCATTCTGGTTTATGCCTTCTTAATAAAAATTAGTTCCCGTAAGCGATATGAATTACCTATAGCTCTCTCTGCAGAAGTGAAGGAACGTGCGAGACTATAAATAGCTGACCTACAGCATCCTTATTTCTGCTTTCGTTAGAGGGAGTTAGCACTTTAAATTGAAATCTTGCTAGTCCAAACCTTTGAAACCTTTTATAAGAGTTCAAAAAGGTAGAATTACAGTCGAATCCTGATAAGTGGAAATCGACCCGGTATCGAAATTTTTTCCACTTATCGGGTTTTTGCGTGATGCGCTCAAATTAGATCAGTTTCTGCCAAGATTTGTCAAATACCGTGTATCTTAATCTCTTAGAAGAGCATTTATTAACGAAAAAACATAAAAAAAACTTTATAACGAATGAATACATGTACATTCAGCAGTAAGATCTAGCGATTGAATAGGAGAAACAATAAAATGTACATGTACATGTTGATCAGCAGGAACATCAATAAAAGTAGTGAGAAATTTTCTTCAAGTTTTTGACCAACATAATGCTGAACAATGTACTTCCAATGATTAATATACCGGTAGTACAATATCTCCGTTTAATAGTGTAGAATGAAAGGCACGATTTTCTTCAATTCTGGTATACATTGTAATTCATGCACATGCATGTACACTGTACCGCACTCACTGTTGCCAAATAGTTTTATATACTGAAAAGCGAGAATTTTCCCTATCGTGCTGTAAGTAAATGCCCGTAGGCCTACTGACTGCTGATAAAAGATTCATTTTAGACTACAAGAAGTGATTTCCACTTATCCGGTCTTAAATATAGGCCTACACAAAAGCTGCGCATGAGGCTTGAGAATAATTGCCACATAGCCGGTTTTTTTATTTAGGAGGTTTTCTCGTATCGGGTTTTATATAACATAGAAAACGTATTCAAAACGTTCGGGGCTTTGAAATGTTTTGCATTTATCAGGTTTTTTTCACTAATCGGGTTTCTTATCCGGTTTCGATTGTATTCGCGAAAAATAGTTTACAGTTTCATGCTTAAACCAAGTTTGGTGCAGTGCATGGGCTTAAACATTCCTGGATTCCGAAACAAAATGTAATGGACTAACTCTCCGCGCCCTCATAAGCATGCAAGTCGTTCATGAATACCTTTTAACGGATAATGATCCATTGGCCATTAAATATAATTCATAATTGGAACCGTTTTTAATTGCTTCATATACGGAATGATGTCTGGATGAAGCCCGGCTGCATGAGCATGGCGTAAACGCTGTAAAATATTTTATTGACATACTTGTGTATTTGAATAAGGATGATCGCCAATGGATTATTCCCTCGTGTATACGTGGCTCTTCTTTTATAACGACATTCAATTTACGGCAGATTTCCGCAAACAACGCAACAAGTGCTACTCGGGGTTACAATAAACTCAGTTATATAATGGGCAGAACAATCAACATGATTTATGGTAAGAACCCCCGATCAAATGCTGTTATGCATCGTGTTATCCTTTGTTCGCTATTTACAGCGTGCACTAAATTATCCTCGAGGCCAAAGCCTCGCGTCTGCTCTTGAGTAATGGAAAATCAATCTCCAAATTGAGGAGTTGTCCTCATCATCTTACGGGTTTTAACGAACCCGGCCTACGGAGTGCCGTGTGGTTTTTTTTTTGTTGCTTCCAGCCACTGTATCGAACTTTCGATGGATATCGTAGGTTAATGGACTTTGAAAAATGGAAAATCCATTCTTGGAATTACGAACCACGCTGCAGTACCGAAGCGTGGATTTCTCGGAACCCCGCGCACACACGCCTATCTCACGCGTGGTGGTGCTCAAAGGCTTTCTGAAAGCTGGTGCACAATCCAGACTTAGGCAGATCACCGCGCAAATTCAATGGATTTCTTTGTGCTTGTTTTGCTTGGAAAATCGGCATACACGCGGCACTCTTTTTTCTTCTTTTTTTTCCTTCGTCGTCTTCGGTGGCTTTATTGATTCTTGGATGAAATCTGTGGATTTGAAATTGCGAGATGGGCTTTTCGGTGTTCCTCTCTAATGTAATATATCGAGATGCGATCTCCAACGTTGTATGGTCTGTCGCTCGAAAGATGTATCGAAAAAAGGTGGCGCGGATTCTTTTCGCTGAATGGGAAGGAAATTGTACCTGGTTGTGGCGGTTGCACCTTACGTATAGACTGATGACGAAGGTTGCTTCAGTTAGAATTCTGCTGCTGTTAAATATAAGCTAAGACCAGGGATGCTGGCTTTGTGCATAATGCATCTTGCACTAGATGCATTATGTCGATATCTGCAAAATATACGTAATAAGATTCTTAATGACATAAAAATCCAATAGATATAATTAATGGTTGCCCCAGAAATTTCATTTTCATATTCCCTTACTTTTCAAGGTTTTAAAAAAATTTCCCTGATTAATTAAAATGTCAAAAATTGACATATTTTGCAAAATCGACATAGGAAAATATTTTGCAAAATTTAACACTAATGACAATTTTGTATTCGGCAAATGTTGAAAATGTTCAAAATTTGTACTCGTAAAACGTGGAACATTTTGCAAATTTGTACTCGGAAAACGTGGAGAATTTTGAGAATTTGTATTTAACAAGGATAACGTGGAAAATTTTGCAAATTTCTATTTGGAAAACGTGGGAAATTTTGCAAATTTCTACTCGGAAAATGGGCTCTGAGATAACCATGTACTGTAGAAGCATTAAGTTTGAATAGCAACAACGTGCATGACTACCGGTACGCTGAATTTCCCTGACGTTTTCAAAATAAGCCATTCTTTCTTGACTTCTCCCTGATTTTTCCAAACATTTTCAAGTCCCTGACTTTTCCAGGTTTTCCAAGTCTTGGGGTGCACTGTAATTTTTGCCTTTCACGAGGTGGACTCGACCACCATGCATGCCAATCATAAGACACATCTGTTGATCGGTAAATTTATATCATTCTAATATATTAAATGATTAGTTAATTCGATATACGCTTTTCTGAATTTTTTTAAACATTTACATGTACATGTATGGAAATGTTTGAAATCTCTCCATCCAAAGCCATAAGAGCGTGAGCGATGAGCCAGGCTGAACATATCCAAATTGCTGGCAATTAAATTAAACCTCGGTCTACTTATTGATATCGAAGCTACTTTAATTTCAGTTGGACTGTTGCTACATGTATGAACATTACGTGGGTACAATATGTATATATGGGTATATGTATCGTTTGTTCGATGTTTGACTATGAATATTCTGACAATTTTATTGATTCGAATGAATCGTATTTATGAGTTTTGAAATCCATTTATTGAATTCAAATTTGGAATCGTTCCAGCTCGTAACAATTTTCTAACACTTCTGTCATAACAATTTCGAGTTTTCTCAAGGTCTGTCAAAATGACGCGCAGTTCACATTTGCCGTACACTTGTCGTAAGTTCCATTGTGTATTGGCTTCTTTTATCCACCGATCACCGTCAATGTACATCATGTATTCCTTCACTGGAATACTGCCATGACGTATTTCAGCCTTAAACGTGCTATTTATAACCGCACCTCGCTATGACCGGGTAATCATTATCTTCGTGATGCACTACCTGAGCTTACCATAAATTCTCCAAAAAAGATAATATATCCAAGAAAAATCGTCGTGGGGTTTGTGCCATTGTTATTTGGGCAGTGATTTATTTCTCGTGCGAGTAGCGGCCCCCTCGCGACGTTACTAAGAGATACTGAGGCTCGGCATCTTTCTTCTCCGTTTCACTGACCAAGGTCCGGTCTCAGGCACCCGAGAGATGCGTAAACCACTGAGGATCCAGCCTGGGTTATTGCATTTTTTGTGGCGTTGTTGTTGTTGCTGCTCTTTATGTCTGTTCGCTTCCGCCCTTCTTTTGTTGGTCGCATTATCCCGCTCGAAGGGTTTAATCATATTACCCAGCTGGACCGTTATTAATGGCTTTGGGACGTGTGACCAGCAGGTGGTCAATCAATATATTGCCGTTATTTGTCCGCCAAAATAGGCGAATGAAACACCGGCTAGTAAATATGACAGGCTTGACCACACCAACAAATCTTATTTGCCGACTCGGGGTTGTTGGACACGCGTGACACGCCACCCCCATTTATTTCTTCATACCGAAAACGAGCCATTTTTCTACGTTTTTTTTTTTTTTTTTTTTTTTAAATC